>PITA01002560.1:0-69969 GCA_004023965.1 Spilogale gracilis | reverse complement strand
CTTGTGGGCTGCCGGTGCAGTTCCTGCACGCTGCTCTACCAAGACATGTCCTCACTTTTCTTACCCCAGTGCTTACTCCAGTGCTGGAGTCCACTGCGACCTGGATTTATTATTAGTCAAATCCCATTACAGGGAACTATTGCTGACTTGTCTGGATTCTTTATGGCATCTGATACCACTCCAGATGAGTGGACTGCTGACCAGAACTTTGAATGCGCACTGGAATGTTTGTCAGAATGGCTTTTATTAAGGCCATACTTTTCACTTCCACTTTGCAGCTCATAAGTGGGCATGGTAGTTATTTGAGATATTTGGGATGGGAAAATTACCATTTTCTGAATCTGGCATCTCAGTGGTAATGTAAAAAGATCTAGTAAAAAACCCAAAGTGCTTTAGCATTTATAAAAGCCTGCAATAAGGCACTCACACAAAGCTGGAACCAGTGATAGAAGCTGTCAGAGTCCTTATTTAACATCGTGAACAATCTCTTGTGTCTTTGTTTTCAGGGCTATGAGATACACGTTTTTGATAGTGCCATGAATATCTCAGCTTACCTTGGGAATACTACCGACAATTTCTTTAAAATTTCCAACCTGAAATTGGGTCATAATTACACTTTCACTGTGCAAGCAAGATGCCTTTTTGGCAGCCAGATTTGTGGGGAGCCCGCTGTCTTGCTGTATGATGAGCTGGGGTCTGGTAAGTCGCTCATGGGGCCAGTTTCTGTCTTCAGTTCTGGGAAATTGAGGAAGAATATAAGATGGTTTGATGAATTTGTGTTCTTTTTTTTTTTTAAGATCTTATTTATTTGAGAGAGAGAGAGCGAGAGAGAGAGAGAGAGAGCATGCACGTGTGCAAGAGCAGGGGGAGGGGCAGAGGGAGAGACAGAGGTTCCCAAGCAGACTCTTCTGAGTGAAGAGCCTGATGTAGGGCTCTAGATCATGACCAGAGCCGAAACCAGGAGTTGATGTTTAACTAACTGAACTACCCAGGCACCCCAAGATGTGTCTTTCTAAAGTGCATTTAAAACATTCGCTCAGGGGCGCCTGGGTGGCTCAGTTGTTAAGCGTCTGCCTTTGGCTCAGCTCATGAACCCGGAGTCCCGGGATCCAGCCCCGTATCGGGCTCCCAGCTCTGCGGGAAGCCTACTCCCCCCTCTCTCACTCCCCCTGCTTGTGTTCCCTCTTTCACTGTTTTTTTCTGTCAAATAAATAAAATCTTAAAAAAAAAGTGTATTTGCTCAAAAAACAATAAATTAAAAAATAAAATATTCCTTCAGTTGAAAAAAAAATCACGTATGTATCAGTTTAATCAGGCAGTGATTGAACAAGTACTTCCTGAGCCAGGCATGCTGGGAGGAGCTGAAGTTACCCAGTGGCCACATTCTGAATGTAAAGCCCCAAAAAGGGGATAAATTAAAAATAGGTTTTGTTTCAAAAGGAGATTCTGCTTGGGAAACACTAAGTTGGTTTGAGTTTTATTGTTGGTTTTTTGCAGGACTTTTCAGAGCCTTTGATATGCTAATGTTCTCTGTGGTTCTTCCAATCAGTAGCGGCTCTGCTTCCCATAGAGTAGCTGGTTTTATAGCCTCCCCCTGGGTCTTAGCCTTTGCTCCAGAGCAGAACCTGAATTTGGCCTGGCCTCTTGTCTTCCGAATGGGCACAGACCCTGGCGCTGGGTCATGCTGATGATGGTGGGGGATAGGAACCTTTGTTTTACACAGAAATTCTGCTTGTATTGTAGCAGCTTGGCCAGGATATCAACAGACATCTTGCTGCTGGTCTTTTTTCATTCCATTTCCTCCCAGCCAGGAACTCACCAAATGCTCCGGTCAAAATCTTGCCTTCGAACTGTGTGCTCTGACGTGTCAGGCACCCCCCCTGGAAACAAAACCTTGCAGACCACACCCCTTTGGAGAATCATAGCACGCTAGAGGTTCTGAGAAGGTCTTACAGAAAACCAACAACAGAAGTCTTGTTAACCTCGCATTTCCTAAATAGAGCCTCCTTTTTAAAGTAAAACCAATTAGTGACTGTGAAACAGACTCTGGGAAAAAGCGTTGCCTTTATAGAACCGAGATTGTCAAGCAGAAAGAATCTGCCTGTGAGGCCTCGGTTAGATTCTGTCTTGATGGTTGCTGTCCCCTCAGAAGTGGGGTGAGGGGGAGCTCACTCATTCCTGCCTGCCGTAACGCCCTGGTTCCTCCTGACTGCTCCAGCCAAGAGCATCCCCCTAATGCACCGCCCTGCAGCTGGGGTCAGCCGGGGGGGGGGGGGGGGGACCCACGATGTAAAATGTTGCCACAGCTTTTCCTGGTAGGTCAGTAATCAAAGGCATGGATTATTCTGCCTTGTTAGATTGGGCTTGCGGAAAGTGGCTGTTCCCAGCCCATCTGGATGAACACCTGGTTGAGATGAGTTCCTGGGGAGCTGCTGAGCCTTCCCATGAGCCAGAGGCCTGGTCCGCACCACTTTGCCCTACCTCAGGGGATGACCTCAAGCCTGATGAGGCTCCTTCTGGGAACTGGAAGGCCCATGGTTCTAACGTAGCTCACACTGTCTTCCAAGTTCTACTTTCTGCCCTCCGACTCGGACTTTCCCCAGGATTTTTTAAGACCGGCCCAAACCCGGCTTTGCCCTAGAGCCCTAGGGGGCAGATCTATCGGCACATCATCATAGAGCTGGAATTTGTTTAAGACATGGGGAAGTGAGCATTGTTGTTAGGCCATAGACACTGGGTTTGGCAAAGAGCTTTTAAAAAATGTGAAATGTGTTTGGAAAGGTTCCGTCTTTTATCCTAAGTGGGAAAAAAACCTCATAAAACTTCATGAGCTGTTAAGTCAGTGTTGCAGGAAAGGAATCTCGTTTGTATCACTTAATGGAGCTTCAGGTAATTGCAGTTCAGAGTGACTTTGGTGCCAAGTAGGGGAAAATAATTGCAATCTCGTTAATTAGTGGTCTGATTTCACATCCTCTTATGTAAGGCAAGCAAGTGGTCTTAAGTAATAATGCTAATGAAATCAATGTTGATACCCCAACAAAGGTCTCCCTTCCATGAGATTATCTAAATAAACAACAAGGCCCTGATTAGGAGGCTAATGTAATTACCGTATTTGCATGCCCAGGCCCGTGGGCTGTCAGCTCGTGGCAAGGCGGCAGGAAACAGGCCTCAGGTGCAGAACGTGCCGCACCAGGCCTGCGGCTTGGGGAACTGTGCCGGCACAGAGAGTTATATGGTGGTGGGTAGGGGAGTGCTGAGTTGCTAGGTCGGTCCCCACCGCCCTGACGTCAGAGGCTAATGCAGTGGCATCTTGCCTGGGCAGGTGGGGGTGCCTCAGCGTCCCAGGCCACCAGATCTACTGACGTTGCAGCCGTGGCGGTGCCCATCTTGTTCCTGATCCTGCTGAGCCTGGGGGTCGGCTTTGCCATCCTGTACACGAAGCATCGGAGGCTGCAGAGCAGCTTTACCGCGTTCGCCAACAGCCACTACAGCTCCAGACTGGGCTCGGCCATCTTCTCCTCGGGGGACGACCTGGGTGAGTGGGGCAGGCCCCCCGCAGAGCCGCGTGCTGGGTTAGGAAATACCTACGTCGAGCTCATCCTTGGACACTCAAGGAGGGACTCATTAGCCAGTGATCTCACTGCTTTACGTTAAACCAGTTGGAGCCCTTTGCTTTGAACTTGCTTCTGTATTAAAATACTGGTATTCTCTTTAGTGGTGTGGTCCTGTCCTGAGACTGGGAACTGTTTTGTGGAAGAACTGGTGGGAACTTGCCTCGTGCGGGAAGGCTAGGAAGGCCCTGGGCTTGGGATAGTCCCATAGGATCAGCAGATTTTTCAAGAACGTCCAAGCCCTCTCCCTCATCCTTCATGGACCTCGAGGTCTGACATCTTGGGAGAGCCTAGTGAAGCAAAAAAGTCACACTTACCCAGGTGACTTCTGTCCAAAGAGGCCCTTTCCATCTGGCTGGCTGTCTTTCTGATAGCTAGTGAGACCTCCTTGGCCATTCTTCTTTTACATATCCACAACATGGTACGGAAAAAAGAAAGAAATGGCCCTTTAAAAATGTCTACATGCTCCAATTACTAATGCTGATAGAGCTAGTAGACCACTTAATATGATAAATTAGGTATTTGGGGGTCTTCTCCAAGTGCAGACTTCTGAGTGTGATTTTATATACCTAAATTTTTCTGTAAACCAGTTATAATTTTTTTATTTGTATTCCCTGTTCACTGATGATTTGATATTAGCTTTGCTCTCTCTTCTTCTCAGTTTCTTGCCTTGCTTTGTACAAGTATTTGGGCTGCCTCTCATGAGTGGGGTGCGTTCTTTACTTCTGCTACTGGGGGCAAAAGGAGCTGGACCCGTGATGATACCACAGTGACCACTGAATGTGGATCACAATTTAGTTGCACAGGATTGGACCAGGGGCCACAAGGGGACATCTGTTAGTCTGGGAAGCTGTCCTCAGAAAGCTTAAACCCCTCTTAGATCCCTACCCTCAGAGCAGTGTGGGTTCAGAGGAGAAAACAGTTTATGAAGTTTCACTGTGTTAGCATAGGGTGTGGGAAATTCAAATTAAGGGAGGCTAAACCACCCGTCGGACCTTTGGGTAGGTAATAAGATTCTCCTTCTTAAGAGACTTTATTTGGTTAAGTTCAGGTTACCATTATAATAAGCTTGCCGCCCATTAATGGGGGAGAAGTTGACCCAAGAGTGTCAAAGGGGAGCTGAGCTGGGATTCGACTTTGGCTACCGCTCCTGGTGGGCTGCGGTCCTGGTTGTCCAGGCTGGGGCTCACGATGGTGTTGGGGGCAGCCGGGGCGGAGCCGTGGGACTTGGGGTCAGGTGCAAATGTGATGGAACTCACCAGGGACCAATTGTTTTGCCTTTAGGAGAGGATGATGAAGATGCTCCGATGATAACTGGATTTTCAGACGACGTCCCCATGGTGATAGCCTGAAAGTTGTTCTCACTAGAAACCAAATGGCATAAATATTTTATTTGATAAAGATAGTTGATGGTTTATTTTAAAAAATGCACTTTGAGTTGCAATGTTATTTTTATATGGGCTGAAAACAAAACAAAAACAAAAAAAAAAAAGGAAAGAAAGGAATGAATAAACTTTGTAGTAATCAACTGTGAACTTCAAACCAGGTTGATTTTAGTAACCAAATTGCTTTGATTTCATATTAATGTAGTCTTACAGGGCTGTGCTTGCTGGGCATGCTTTTAAGTCTGTGAGATAATTTTGGTTCTGTAACTTGGCCATTCCTTTTATTTTTCTAAGACACAGAAATGTATTTAATAAAAACTTCAAGAGAGGGTGATGGGTGGAATCTCTCCCACCACCACCCCCCCATTGAAAGTGTGCTCAAATTTTAAATTTTGTTTGGATTCAGTTTATATGAAAGTGTGTGTATTATGGGGGAAAGTTCTTTTCTGTAATTTTGTTAATTTATTGGGACTCTGTATAAGGCAAGGTTTTTGTGGTCATCGACTCTGCACATTACAAAGGGTTGCAGGGTCGAGGGGTGGCGAACAGAAGCAATTTTGTTGCCATCCCGGAAACAATCTGTTTGTATTCACTCCAGTGTCACATAATGGTCTCTGGCAGGAGGGCACATTGAGTCATTGCTTGGTTTCAGTTAGAGCTGCAGCTGCAGGAGTCCTTCAAGAACAGCTTCTCGTACGTTCACGGCTGGAATCTTACCGTCTACGCCTCTGCACAAGACCTAGCTCTCCACGCTACAAGATGAGAACACTGCTTTATTATACACTGGTGTCATGGTCATCACAACAAATGACTCTGCTCGTGGGAGAGGTCTCGGTCTGGGCCTTGAGAGCCACACTGGCACATAGAGGACCTAATTTGGCCTTGGCCGATATCTTGTTTTTCCTTACCACTGAAGAATCTCGAATGTAAAGGTTTTTTTTAGTTTTTTTGTTTTTTAAGGTTTTTTGTTTTGTTTTTTAATTTGAGAGAGAGCAAGTGAGAGAGCACAAGCAGGGGAAGCGGGAGAGGGAGAAGCAGGCTTCCCGCCGAGCAGGGATTCCCACGCGGGGCTCCATCCCAGGACGCTGAGATCATGACCTGAGCTGGAGGTAGACACTTCACTGACTGAGCTGCCCAGGTGCCCCTCGAATGTAGAGTTTCGTATTTGTGTTCAGGAGGTCACTTACTGTTTTTAAAACTCCATGCCTGATATATGCAGTCATTTTGAATTGGATCAGTGCCTTCTCTCTCTCTCTCTTTTTTTTTTCCTTTCCTTCCACCTCCTTCCCCCGGCACCCCTGCCCACTTTAAAGAGTGCTGTTCACTCTGACAGAGATACAGGAGAGGGACGAGTTTGAGACCATTCTGTCCATTTTACAGTCGCAGCAACACTAGACCTTATTCTCTCCATAAAACAAGCTGAGCTTTTATTCCTTATGCCTTTAAATACCGCCCAGGTATTCACGTCATGGCCACTTGGTAGGTATGTGGAATCCACTGTGGACCGATGCCCGCCCTTTAGACTTAGTGCCGTAGACACCGACGTCCAGCACTCTTCTGACTTGCTGTAGGAGCCCCACTGTGGAAGTTTCTTAGCTGAGAAGCAGGGAACTTGGGGGATATTCCAAAGTCATGTGTCTGGGGATGTGTCCTTCATATGCAAGCTTTGTAAGGACCCCACGTCCTCTGAGGTGTGCCGCATCACCTTCTCACAAGTATTTGCTTTCTTTTAACCAAAAGTATCATTCTTGGGTGAGAATATAGTTTTGTTCTATCTAGTGATTGTCTGGAAAACAAAGAGCCAATTAAATATTTTAGCTTAAAAAAATTTTAATTTATACACACACACATATATATTTTAAATGAGGAGTATTTTCAACTGTAGACATGTAGTGTTCACGTGGCTAAGGCTCCGTGTTATTTTAGCAGGTGGTGGTCATGATGAGCCTCCTTCCAGCCTTTTCCCCCCTCCTTCCCTACTCTTTCCTTTATGCTTTTTGTAAAGAATGGAATTTCTTTGGCTTTATCTTGTCTTGGGGCTTTGTTCAAAACTTCAGCGCTACCCCCCCTCACCCCTTTAGTAAAAGCTCTGTAAGTAGCTGAAAGATTAACAGTCTGGTGGGAGGCAGAGCCATTTAATCGAACCACCAGAAAGTATATTTTCTTCTTTTCTTTTTCTGCCAACTTTTTGTTGGCGTTCATAAAAGCTGATCTCAAGGCTCTGAGACGTTCTTTTCCGTGACTCCGCAGGCAAGCCTTTCTCCAGAGCCTGTGTCTCCAGTTGGCAACTGGAGACACGCCTGAGCGTGCCGTTCTTGTTCCCAGTGCCTCCCAATGCTTAGTGAACAGTACTGTATAGACCGGCCGTCACCCCTCTCCTCAGAAAACGCCACTGTGCTGTTTGAGAAAAAGCAGCCTCGTAGGGCTAGAGTATTTTATATACACAGAAGAGCTGAGTTTCTGAAAACTAAGCCAGGTAGACGCAGCTACATGTAAATTGTATATTTTTATGAACTTTTCAAGCACGCACTCTTCCTTCCCTCTGCATAGCTTTGTGGGGTTTCGGTCTGCAAGAGTCCAGAGGTGAGAGTGACCATAGGAGATAAGAACAAAAAGTATATGTAGCCTTTGAAAGTGACCAGGTAGTCGTCTTCACTGTGACCAATCGGAACCCCTGTTCATGAAGAAGGGCCTTTTTTTGTACCTCGTTGGAGACACCACCTCGAAAGTTCGCACTGTACAGGGAAAAGGCTTTATTCTCTCCCAGCGCACATTCGAATGTCAGAAGCCCACGTCCACTTGGGCCACGGTGGACCATTAACAGACCACTAAAGTTTGGCAGGCAGGGGGATTGTGTACAGATTTTTCTCTGGAGGCTGATCTTGCCCCATTATATACTGAATGCCCTGTGAGCCTTGTGAGACACGAGTCCAGGTGGATGAAATGACAGAGAGTAGACTTCTGCAGAGGAGTGCAGGGAGGAACCACATCTATGCTGACCTTTCTAGACAGGTGAGAAGCTCCAGTAAACTGCTGGTTGCCCTGGCATACTGAGTACAAGGTTATGAGGCTGGGTAACTGGTTGAAACTGTGGGCTTTGGGAAGAGAGGTTCCTGGGGTTCCATCTCTGTTCATACCGCTCGGGACATTTGGGTGGGACAGGTCAGGGACACACAGCGCTGTGTTGGTTCCTGCCTATCATCCTGGCCTGCTAGATTAAGCTATGCTTCAGCCATTTAAGGAATGTACCCCTTCTCATACAGTGGCTGTTTTGGGGGGAACCGGGAAGAGCGATGGTGTGGTGAGGCTCTTAGAGATAATTGTCCACTTCCCTTTGGAGAGTTCTGACTTCAAACATCCACCCAATGGTCACTCCTTGTTGTAAGATTATAGTCCCAGTACTTTCTTAAAGGCAGAAACGTCATCTTCTTAGGTTTGGTTGGTCACTTCCCTACTAAAGGGGACATAGTGAATCCCCAAGAAAAATTTTCCTCTTCCTTCAACAGAACTGGGAGACTCCTCAGAGAAGGATTCTGGGAGATAAGTCAACTGAGTACCATCTCCATATTGATTTTCAGAATTGACTCTTAAAACTTTGTGCAGAATCTTCACTTTGTTGAAATTGTATCTTGACATTCCTAGTCCTTTATTTTTATTAACTGGAGTGTGTGCTGCCTTTCAGGTACAATTTTTGTGTAATAAAAGCCAGCGCATTAAGTTTATATAGACTACTTTCTATGCAAGACTGAGATACGGAATGGACAGCAAGAGGTATGGATAGTTGGGTTCACGGACAATGAGCTCGTTCTCGGAATGGGAACCACCATCGGACGTGGGTGGAGGGAGGATAGGTTGTGTGTATGTTTCTGCCCACTAATTTTGAGCAGCCATATTATGAATTAAATCCTCAGAGCCAAGTAACCCAAGAACGGTATTCGTTTCATGTGTACTAACGCCAATGGAGAAAGTATGAGTGCCGAAGTGGAACATTATTCTCAGATATCCCGTGTCATTTCTCATGTAAAGACTCTCGTTACGAAGTACTAGGAACTTTAGGCAAAATCAAAGTATTGGCAGCAAAATGAAGGCCTGCTCTACTCTTATTTAAAGTGAAACACTGTATACTTGTTTCTCTCCAAGGTGAAATTAGGCATTTATGATTTCAGTTGCCTTGATACGTTTCCAAATCGCCGATTTCTCCTGAAGATTTTACTATATTGTTGCACAATTTTATGATAATTTTTGTCTCAATGTCAACTTTTTTCACTGAATAAAAATGTGAAAATCCACTATGAAAATCCACTCTATGTGTGTCTCGGGTTGTTTTTTTGAATGCAATAAAGGTGGTTAATACAATCTGCACACCATTCGATTTGCCTGTCTTCGAAGGTTTCTTTCATAGATGAGGCAACACAGACCTGGAACAGTTCTGTCATTAACAGGGTGGTCTCAGACGGCGGATCCTCGAAGCACGGGAGGTCTCCCTGCACCGTGGAGTCACGAAGGAAGCCCCGTGCTCCTCGGCTGGGTGAGTGCGTGGCAGGTGGACGCATCTGTGAGGAGCGGAGCACGTGGAACGGGAGAAGAGGAGAGGCCGGTGTTTTTAATTCAATAGATCTGCTCCTTTGGGGCTTTTGTTGAAGTACTGAGCCAAAGTAGAACGCCGGAGGACTAGCATCCTGTTTTGTAGGAGAGGAAAGAAAGAGGCTTGGAGAGGCTAAGTAACTTGCTTAGAGGAGACCAGAGTGTGAATGTCAAGGCCAGCCCCCCAGTGCCAGGGGTTTCTAACCCAAGGCATGGCCCCCTGTCACCGTTCAGAGTCGGAACACAGCTCCAACACGTTCTACCCAGAGGTACCCCAAGCGTGCATTTACCTGGTCACATCCTAGCCCTTAGGTTTCCAGGCTTGGGTAATTTGTCAACACCTCAGTGAGTTCATCTCTTGTGGGTAAAGACACTTTAACCAAGCTCGTGAGACTGATCTGCAACGAAATAATGCCCATTTATTAGCTTTTTACGGGAAACAGTCCTGTCACTTAGAATGTGAGCATGGCCAGTGCATTCTCCCCTTGTGGGGCCGTCTACCCAGGAAGCCAGACGCAAGTATAGGGTTGCTTGGTGACATGAGCTCAGAAGAAGGGAAATGGGAGGCGTCCAGGTGAGAGTGGTGGTTCTCCAGTAAATATTGAATGAATGAACAAATGAAGTTCCGCTACAAGAATGATCTACCCCATATGAACTTAGTATTTGAAACTTTCAGATTGTGATGCCCCATATCTTTTTCTGTTTAAGAAAGTCTTGCCAGTGGCGTCTTGATCCTTGAAGTCCCTTCGCTAAAAGTTCCCCTTGACAGGGCTTGGACGCTTCCTGTATCTGCCACCGACTCCTCTTTTTGGGGGTTTTGGGGCTGAGCACACTCCTCCCCTTCCACTTACCCATCAGATAACTACTATTAATTAAGTCAAACTGGGTTACAAGCTCTCTGGCTTGAGGGCCTTTCTATCTGTAAGATTATTGTGCCGATTATGTGTTGGTTTTAAAGTTTAACTCTGGGAGGACATTGTTTCTGCGTCCTAGGGGGACACCTCAGTGTAGCCCCGAATTCTGACTTCATCTATCAGCTCTATCTCGTTCCCAAATTCACAGCAAATTAATGGAAAGAGTGTTAAGAGCAGCTAGCCTAATGTTAAAGAAAAACTAAGCATAGTGAAGCCATCATAATAAACCTGTTCTAAAGGAACTTGCAACAACTCCAGGCCATTTACCCCCTTGGGACAGCCCTATACATTTAGTAGCTCACTTGATTCGAATAATAGTAGTTCCGTTTTATAGAGCCCCCCCCCGCCCCCTCCACCCCCCACCCCCCCGCATTGCAGGTGTGCTAAACTAGAAACATCTTTTGTTAATTTTAAAAGCGATCCTGTGATTTAGAGGATTAATCTTTGTTTTAAAAGATGGATTAAATTAGTTTTAAGAGGAGGAGAGGGAGAGAAACTGAGCTCTCCCATGTAGTAAATGGCAGCGGAGTCAAGATTCGAACCTAGATTTACAATGTTCTTAAGTTTGTGTTCTTATTCACCATGCTGCTTTGCCCTTTTGGTTTCAATATTAGAGGTCTATAATAGTTATTCTATCTGGTTAGGGAATTTAAGGGCACAGGTAACACAATTTTAAGGGATTTTCCCCAGAAAGATGACAAAGGACATTTGGAGACATAAAGAGATCCACTTACATTTCTTTGCAAAATCATTTACGTGGAACACAATGTTCCCCAAGATGCTAGATCAATGACACCTTTAAAAAGAAAAATTGGAAAGTGGTTTTGTAAAGAATTCAGTACTTAGGAACACAGAGAATTCTTTCCCTTTGTGACAACCCAGTTAGATTTTATCAAAATCCCTTGCATCTTGGAAAAAGGTTGTTTAATGCACTTTTTATTCAGCATTATTTATGTGCACGGTGGGGCACACCAGGGCCACGGGCTAGCATGAGACCATTATGGTCCCCGCAAAAGGAGGTACCTGCTCTTGCTTTCATCCAGCCCTAACTGGCTTTGATGCCAGTGCCCCGTTAACTTTTTTTTTTTTTTTTTAAGATTCTGTGTAGAGTAATTTGAGCCTGTAATAATTTACAGAAGAACAATGATGTTTAATGCTTTTATAAATGCTAATGTTATCATTGTTAATGCCGCAACCTTATTTAATGCCAAAATGACAACCGGGAATGTTTGGGAATATTTGTATGAAAACAATGCCATTTCATACTTAAAACTTGGCATCAGCAAACCTTGAGGAAGAAAAAAGCCTTAGATTTAAATGTAAATCAGCCTTTTATGAAATTTGCCCGTTGGTTGTAGGCTAGTCGGTAAAGCCTCAGTATCGATTGAATGAAGAGGTCTCGTAATTAAAATTTATTTTTCAGTCTCTTGTTAGCAGAAGCCAAACCTATTAGTTACCCAGGGATTGATCGAACCCTAGATAGTGCTGAATTGTCTGGGTGTGTGCCTTTTAGAATTTATCCTAGGCAGCAGATTACCAACGGGAGCAATAAGTCCTTGACTCCCTCTGGCACACCTTAGTTTTAACCTCAGATAAGCTTGATCGATCCCAAAGCACTTCCTCAAAGGAGGAAATGGGATCCCATTGTATCCACACCAACTGATTCAGGGGAATATGCCTAAGACCCTGAATACAGTGCTCCCAAAAGGCGGTTCCAAAAGCGTTTGGAGCGATGGTTGGACCCTGGCAATGAATGCTTAATAGCAAATATTCAATTGCTCGATGCTAGGCAGTATTCTGAAGGTTTCTTATATGTGAACTCATTTAAACCACACCAGTTCTTTCAGGAGGATATTATTTTTATAGATAAGGAGACTGAAGCACAGAAAGATAAAGAAATTTGCTGCAATTCACAACAGCTAGGAAAGGGCAGAACTGGGATTTGAACCCAAGTAGCTGGGTTCCAGGTCTGTGCTTTTGATGATTTCACACAGCCACTACAAATGACCCTTCTGATAGATCTGATAGCCTAATTTAAGTGTATACACTTGGAAGATACTTTAAGCAAGTACTTTACTTTTTTATTTTTATTTTTTAAAAGATTATTTATTATTTATTGCTTTATGAGAGAGGCATAGTATTAGAGAGCATGAGCAAGGAGGAGACGGAGAAGCAGGTTCCCCGCTGAGCAGAGAGCCCAATGCAGGGCTAGATCCCGAGACCCTGGGATTATGACCTGAGCCAAAGGCAGACACTTAACTGAACAACCAAGTCGCCTGTAGTTTTACCCTTTTAAATAACGCTTTACTTGGGGGATTATAAAAGGAATCTGTATCCACTATAGAAATTTTGGGAAAAGAAAAGCCCCAAGAAGAAAATGAGATTTTCCTGTAATCCCAGTAAAAAAAATCATGTTAACATTTGGCCTGTGTCCTTTTATCACTTTATTGTGTATGAGCAATTACATCTGGTTATAATTCTGTTGTCATGATTATGACTGAGTTGGGGAATTTGCCAAACCTCTGCTACTTTTTTTTAAGATTTTATTTATGTAGATAGAATGCATGCTGTGAGGGAGGGGCAGAAGGAAAGGAGAGAAATCTCAGGCTGACTCTGGCACTGAGCTCTGAGCTTGATGCGGGGCTTGGCCCCACGATCCTGAAACCAAGATCTGAACTGAAATCAAGAGTTGGATGCTTAACTGAACAAGTACATTGTCTCTTCATTGTCTCTGGCTCACTAAGTTTTCCCTATTCAGTGTTTAGCTATTCGGAACATGGGAGAAACCACTATCAATACCTCCCACCCAAGGAAATAGCGTGAACAGACATAAGAGCATAAGACAGATGCACAAGCAGAAAATGGGTTGCAGACATGGTTGCCACATTAAGCATGTTTAGTGCAGAATAATCTGGCTAGCTGAAAGGGATGTGTCTGGATTCTAAGTAAGAGAAGGGAATGATCTAAAGATCGCTAGAGGCTAGGTAGTTTGCTTGTGTCCGTGTGCCTGGTGTAGAGAAGGAAGGAAGGAATTGGGAAGAGTTCTGGAGGTATTCAGTGTTAGATAGTGAACTTTGTTAAATGGCAAAACAGTTTCCCTAGGTGTTAAATTGCAGCAGACAGTAACCCCTCCTCCCCCCAGCTAGAGGGTAAACAATGTGGATTGTATGTAAACAGATGCAGAGCCCCCTGTTGGAATGTCGTCTTCTTAATATCTGCAGGCTCTAGGATAGAGAGGTCTGAAGTAGGAGGAAGAGGGAATTCTGAAGATTACCTGCTCCTGAGGAAATTAAAGATTCCTGTCAGGTCTCAAGCTCCAGGCTGGCAAGATTCGACCCTCCTGGTCAGGAAGGCACCTACTTGATTCATAAATCCTAGAGAAGCATTCATTCAAGAAGTCCTTACTGAGCATCTTCTTTCTTTCAGGTCCTGTATTAGGCATTGAAAGGACAGCGTAGAATATGACAGATAGGATCCTTGCCCTCCAGCACAACATAGGATAGATCCTCCACGTGGCAAGGCCACCATGAGTCTTGTGTAGATGATAGAAATGATTTTATAAAAGAGGAAGCTGAGGCTGAGAATGGTATGTGACTTGCCTAGGAGTTGGGCTCATCAGTTAGCTGATCAGTCCTCCGCACCTCTGAAGTCAACTCTGTGCTAGAGCATCTCATGATTCCACTGCGGGAGGTCAGAGGCTCCCATTTGATATTGAGCCTAAACCAGAGGCTCCAATTCAGCTTCTAAGAGAAACTACAGCGGATAGAAGAGTGTCATTGGATGCTTACCTAGATTGTATTAATACTGTGAAACATTGTTTTCTTTTGACGATTGTTTTCGGCCCAGAGTCTTCCTTAACTGGAAGAGAGGATGAGTGAAGGCCAGTACCCAAATACCATTTGGTAACCTCACACTCTTCTTTTATACTCAAGAAATGAAGGTTGACTGTGACAACTCCAGCAAAACACAGGAAAAGGAGGCCATCTTTTTTACTTACAAAACACAGTAAAAAAGAGCGCACCCTTTAAAATTTTCCCAGGGCTTCTCAGCTCACCTTCTTTAACCCGGGATGATGGTGGAAGGCAGGGAATACATCCGTCTGAACCACTTTATCCTGAGCTCTACAATTCATACTCATTGATACCGAGAACTAGCCTTCCGTGACATAAATGAGCAAATTACCCTTTCCTCCTTGCTCCGAACCCCACAGTGGGATTTCTTCCCCTTGTCTTATCTTTCAGACATTGGTTGATACCTGTTTCATCCTCGCCCCCAGGTAGCCTGTTGGGAATGCAGCATCATTCCTCATAGGACCACAGGAGAGACCACAGAGAGAGGCATCCTTCTCTGAATGTGGGTGTTTGTCAGCTTCAGTAAGAGGGAGCCCACCAGGAGAGATAGCGAGAAACATATCCCTGGGTCCAGGCTAGCCCCTTGCCATGTGCCATTCTTTATTGATAGGGCAGATCTTTCCTGTTAATCTCCAGGTCTGGCTCTGTGAGGAACTGCCCCAGGCACATGGGGCCTAAGGTATAATATGGTTTATTGCAGAGATAAATCACATGGGAGGATTTGTTAGAGAATTAATTTTCTGTTAGCAGAGATCCATGGCTATGGGAACACTTTGACAGGAAATCCATCTTATCTTCTTACTGGGTAAAAATGCCCATGATTTCTATTTTGGATGGCAGAATTAAGTTCTGTTAAAGGCTATACCGTCTACTTTTCTTCTGTTACCGACACTTACTCCACTGCTATGAATTCCAGATTATTTTGGAAAATCTTGTTCGGTGCACAGATGGGGGAGGAGTATCTCCCACTTACTGAGGACCAACGATGTGCTAGGCACAATCATTTCATTTAAGATGAAAATCCTGGAAGTCAATATACTCACTTCTCATTTTACATAGAATAAAATAAGGCCCATTTTTGAGCCCAGGTCTGTCTGACCCCGAGATTATTAGCCCCCAAGACACTGGTTGATGGATGACCTGACCATGTGGGATCAACGCCGCTTGCTTTTTGAGTGCTTCCTGTGTTCAGAGCCCCAAAGGCTCCAGGGGGAGGTGGACAGGAAGGAAAAACAGAACAATTGTGTCTTAGAGGAGACCACAAGACATAGATGGGACAGTGGGTCCAGAGATTTATGTAACTTCCCTACATCCTGAGAACAAAAGAGAGAGTGATTTGTTATATATGGCTATATGACCTGTGTAATATTCCTTACAGCTACAAAAGTTGATGATACATTGAACAGATGAGAGTGGAGGGACATATTTCCAAGACGTAGCAAACTTTCTGAATCAGGGCCAGACCGAGGCAGTCCTTTGGGAGCTCACTCTTTCTTAATAGACATTCCAAGTTCAAGTGAGTTTATGCTTCAAAAAGGCATCTAGGCCGGAAGTGGCGGTGAGAGTCCCCTGGTGGAAAGGCTGCACAGGGCGTGAGCTCTCCGTTCCAGAAGTGAAGTCAGCCTTCTCCTGGAGGTGGTAGGTCCGCAGAGGGGAGCTCAGAAGTGAAGCCTGGTGATCCCACAGAAAACCAGGTGGCTTGCCGTGGAG
Organism: Spilogale gracilis; assembly: GCA_004023965.1. Taxonomy (NCBI): domain Eukaryota; kingdom Metazoa; phylum Chordata; class Mammalia; order Carnivora; family Mephitidae; genus Spilogale; species Spilogale gracilis. The sequence goes on along the minus strand of PITA01002560.1, from coordinate 53,914 downwards.
TAAAACCCTGTCATTTGTCATCTTGGGTCTTGGGTGACCCTTGGGACAGAGCGGGAGTGAAGAAATGCAGAGTTTTTGAGATTGGAGCTCCCCATCTGTTCCATTACCACAAGGCCTTGAACGTTCCTTGACACTCACTAAATCTGTCAAAGGGGCAAAGGACTGAGTTGACCCGTTTTAAAGAATGAATCAACGGGTCTGAGGTTTAGCAAGTCTGAGGTTCAGGAATAACCTAAAACCCACGTGGCCATCACTGGGAAGGTTAGTCTGCTTTTGGGTACAAGAAATCCTGTGGTTGCTGTGGGAGCTTCAGCCTTTAACCATTCAGGATTTTCCCGTCTTTTGGCTCTGCCGTCCCTTGTGTGGTTTTCTTCCTTTGGGTCCCCTCAGGGTCTGGAGTCTGGCCTGGGGCCCCATTCTAGCCATCACACCAAAGGTCCAGGCAACAAGGAAGAGGAAGAGGGAAGGACAGAAAAGCATCTCACCATTGCACTGGCTCCTTCGAAGGAATTTTTTTAAACAAGCCCTTTCCCTTTCTGCAAGGAGTTGGGGAAAGGGAGTTCATTTGGCCTGGTTCATTGCCACTTCCAATGACCAAAGGAGGGCTTTTGTTGGAAGGCAGAAGGTGAGAAAGCATACTAGCCAGGCAACTAGTGCTCTTTGCCACACAGAGTTCTTGGTAGGTAAAAGTAAAAACAACGCAAATCAGCTCAGATAAAGGGGCAGGGCGGTCAGGACAACTTCTGAGGGAGACCCTGTGGGCTGAGGCAGCAGCCCACTTTGCAGTTCTGGCTCTGAGACGGTGGCGACAAAAATCCCTCCCATGCCTTAGTTTTCTTGTCCATAAAATGGGTTAATGCGAAAGGCGACACCACACGGTGTGGGGAGGCCTGAAAGAAAGAGATGTACACCAGTGCTTTTCTTCTTTTCTTTTCTTTTCTTTCCGTTTCTTCTTTTCTCTTTTCTTTTCTTTTTCTTCCTTGCTTGCTTGCTTTCTTCTTTCTTTTTGTAAGATTTTATTTATTGAGAGAGAGTGTGAGTCAGGGGAGAAGCAGAGGTAGAGAGACAAGCAGACTCTGCCAAGCCCGACTTGGGGCTCGATCTCACAACCCTGAGATTATAACCTGAGCTGAAACCAAGAGTCGGCACTTCACTGACTGAGCCACCCCATACCAGTGCTTTTCAGTTGGAAGGTATATATGAGAACGGCTTCCACAGGCGTTCACAGAAAGGAGATGGCGTTCAGACAACGGTCAGTGTAGCCCGGACTCATTTCTCTGTGACCGATTTCACTGCCTTCGACGCTGTTTGTGGCCCACAGTTCATTATTTAGTCTTCCCTGACTCCTCCAGTGTCTTGAGGGAAGCTGTTCTCAGGTCCCAAGGGATCTCCTTGAGCACAGAGAAGATTGTGGCCCATCCACCATTCACAGAGATCTCTGTGTGGCCAACACTGCCCCTAGAAGAGAAAGGGCCCAGGGAGAATGAGTTCTAGATGATGTCACCGCTCTCCGCCCATGAAAATGTGCATCTGCCTGGGGCTCTGGAGTGGGATGGGAAAGGTGGGGCACACAACGGGGGTGGGGAGGGCAGGTGAGGTCTCTTTTCAAAATGCTGAGTTTGAAGGGTTCATAGCACATGCAAGCAGAGGGGGAGAAAATAAACAATGAATAGAAGAAACTAAATGACACCGTATGTTTGAAGGTGATGGTCCTATGGGAGGAAATGGAGCTTGGAAAGAAGCCCTAGACATTTGGGAGGGTGGTTTGGGCTATTTCTGGAGCTTCTGGGACAGCTGGGCTGGGGATGTTTGCTGGAGGGTTAGGTCGGTGGTAGTTAGAGGGGTGCATGGAGATGAGAGTCTGCAGAGTTACGTCAGGAGTGAGAAGAGATCGCAAAGTACCATTTTCAGGAATCTCCTGGAGTCGAGGAGGCCAGAGGGCGGTTGGAGGCCAGGAGCACTCAGGTTCCAAGGGGCACAGCCATCTGAAGAGAAAACATTCAGTGCAGTCAAATACAACAAGAGAGAACCCACAACCCACGTCAGCCGAGCACTGCCTGGTCACCAGAAAGCCTTTCGTGCAGCATCTCGGTGTTTTCTCTGTGTAGAATTTGCCTGCAGCTAACGGTCTGGGCTCTGGGATCACAGCCAGAGTTCCAGTCCTGGCTGGGGAGCTGATGACTGGGGTGTCTTATCCTTCTTGTACTGACCGTTCCTCTCCTGTAAATATGGATCCTTCGCACCTGCTGGGAGGATTAACTTGGGCAACTAGGTGTGTTAGGTAATGCACATCAAAGGCCACGACTAAGAACATTACCCAGGAGAGCATTCCTGTCCGTCCTTCCCAAAGCTGCTGTGGGAGCGACCCCATTCTGCTCCTCCCTGCCCCCGGCTGCAGCCTGCCATGGTCCTGGGTCAGGGCAGGCCTGGGGAAGGGATTCCTGGCCCCATCGTCAGGGAATGGGGAGAGGAGCTCTGCTTTCAGACGCAGCCACTCTTATTCCACATGTACTCAGCAGTCCCCACACCAGGCCTTGGGGACAGGAGCCAAAGGAGGCACCAGGGCACCTACAGTCTGCAGGCTAGAGGGCACCAGCCCTGCCAAGACCTATGATGCACAAAGAACCTAAAGGGGATGAAGCAAGCCTTAGGTTTGGGGAGGTTGGGTAAGGCACAAGGGCAGAACTGGCCTGAGACCTGGGCCGTGTGGCATGAGTAGGAGTTTGCCCAGCAGGGAGAGGGTGGATGTGTGGACTTCAGTCTGGGTCAGGAGTAAGTTTGCCGTGGCTCATGTACGTCATATGTTGGGGGGGTTGGGGTGAGGGTCAGAAAGATGGAAGGGACTTTGGGAGAGAAAAATCTCCTGTTCCCCTTCATTCTGCACCTTCCCCAGTACTTCTGGGGAATGAAGATTATTACAACGGCTGGCGACCCAAGCAAGTGTATCTGGTGTATGTAATCACCCCTTCACCTTACACCAGAAGAAACCGAGGCACGCCTCCAGTCATGGCATGCCAATATGTGGCAGAGCTTCTTCCGGAAAACCTTCTTGTGGAATCTTCTAGAATGCCAGCAGTGTCCCCCAAGTCCAGAGGGAAACATATTGGAGCAACCTCCTGTTATTTTCACAGTACTCTAGAGAGGCGGGCCTCAGAGGATCTTGGCTTTGCACGGAGCCTTCAGATCTCACCGCCACATCTTCTAACTCCATCTACTTTCTCTGTGTCTCATGGTCAAAGTGCTTCTGAGTCTTTCAGAGATGGAAACGTGGGAAGGGTGGGTCGGAGAGTGCAGATCGAGTACAAATATACCATGTTTTATGCACAGATGCATTCTGGAAATTTGTGTGTCAATCTGTTATTTTTTTATTTTTTTTTATTTGTTGCAAATTCAATAGAATCTTAAAGAGATGAGAGGGAGTTGTCATTTAATGGAGTTCAAACCTGCCTCTTTTTATCAAGTGAAGGGTCCTTTTGTCATGCAAATAACGTCTCCCTTCCGTGAGCTGAGATTCTGTCTTGGCTTTCTTTAAATGAGACACACCCCTATGGAGCAAACTGGGGAGCAGGGGCGGGGGGCTTACATGCAGCATTTTAGATGTAGGCTAGCGTCCACCCCTGCCTTTGTTGTACCCACTTGCTTCGGTGGTCTTTGTTTATATCAGGAATTATTCTGGCCACTGGAGGGCCCTCCAGATAGAGAATGACTGGAGAATCCCAAATGTACTCCAGAGCCCAGACTTCATCTCACACCCGGATTTTTGAGCACGCAGAATTTCTTGCAAATCGGATTTAACTGGGGAGAATAGCAATAGCATTGATGTCCCTTTTATTTAGGAATTTAAGCATAAAAGAAACCTCTATTTAAAAGAGCAGCTTTTGGATTATAGTCTATTTGGAACTGGAAAGGAGGTGCTAATCTTGTATGTGGAGAGTGATCTCGCAGAATTCAGCCCAGCTTAGGAGAGCAGAGCTTTGAACAAAGGTTACTTCTCTGTGTGAGGGGAATCACACCAAGATATACAGAGTGAACGGGGCAATCGAATTTATTTTTATAACGAGGAAAGAGAGTTTAGCTAGGATTTGGAAACCAGTTTGGAAGGCTGGCATCTTATACCTAGCAGAGCACGAAGTCCCTGCTGCTTGCTTACCTTCATGCCGCCTCTTTTGTTTTTGTTCTGGAGTTTTCCTATCCCACTGTTGGAGTCTAGCTCAGAGGTTGTATTTTGCTGCAGGCTGACGACACACCCTAACTTCTGAGTGCACAGATGTCCATGCAGCATGAAAAATGTCACAACCAGTCCCCACTGGATCAAAACACTGACCTGTTACAAGACCAGGTAGAAATGAGAAATAGGGTCAAAGAGTCCAGGAAAGACATATGGGTCAGTGACCTGATTTCCTCAGTTTATAAAACAAAGAAAATTCATCAAAACTTTCCAGGGCAGATCAATATCAAAGCAGAGTCCAATGAAGTCTCCTGTTTTAATCTTTTAAGGCCTGAAACAAAAGCTGAAGTTGAGTGTACTGATGTGCGTGACTTCCCTGAACTAGTAGGTTTCCCCCAGGAGAGCCAAGCTGGGCCAGCTGCAGGTGACTGCCGATGGACGTGGAGGCAGCTGTGAGGATCACTTCCCTAACAAGGGAAGAGCCTGAGTCTCATCAAAACAGATGTGGGCACCGTGGACAGAGCTAGTGGACGGCAAGATCAGTAGGGACTGGGCTGATTCTCATATTACTTGTCCAGCTGTAGGATGGGAATACATCGTTTTGTTCTGACTCATCCTTTAGATGATAGTCAGGTTTTTGTACCTACCCAGAGGATGGTTCTTGCTATACTTATTTGCAGGTAAAATGGAAGAGCGGAGAGGGTGGGGCCCAGTAGAGGACCTCAGCTTCCCTTTGAACTTGGGAGCTGGTAGGTAAAGTGGGCAAAGATAGACTGACTTCAGTTCAAAGTAGCAGACTTCTCTGAGAACCTCAGAAGTGGGCAGCAGCGAGCTGAGGTTGTGTTCAGTACATGATCGCAAAGGGAGGTAAAGGGAGTTAATGAGATCTGCCAGCCTGGACCTCTACCTGTGACCAAAGTATTTTCTCCTTTACATTAACCCCTCTTGGCCCTGTGAGTTTTAGGGACACACCATTCCTGAGGGTCTATCTCAAAATTTTGCTTCTGGCCCAGTGACAGCGCCTGGGAATCCAGTATAGGACCCACCCAGGGTAAGGGGATGCGGTTGGGAAGGTTCCCTGGCGGTGATTTCCTGGGGCAATGCACTCCCCAGGAACTGGCAGAGAAAGATCAAACTTTAAGGCCAGGAGGATGGAGGCTAAGGCTGAAGCAGGTTGACTGAAAGCACGCACTTAGGGGATTAGATATACAAGGGGTGACTGGGAGAACAGACTTCTCAGAGATGCCCCCAAACACAGAGAAAGGGCGGGATCGGAGTCTGGAATCCCCTCTCTGCCTCTGAACTCACAGCCGGCATTGTCTCCAACACTCACTTGACATTCAACATACATTTTCCTCTGACATATTTGTATTGTTTTCCAAACTGGATGACGAATAGTTGTGCTGAGTGAGTGCCGGACACCTAGCAGGCAGGCAGTAAATATTTGCTGAACACTGAAAGAATGCAGTGGCTATGGTTCCTATTCAGAATCTATCCCCAGCGCTCTCATTCATACGAGGCTGGGTGGATCTCCTGTTTAAGGGTTGGCCAAGCCCTGCCTGACCAGAATGGTCTCTGAATACTGGAACATTCTCAGCCATGCTGAGTACAAGCCACCAGAGCAGGAAAGGGGGACGGCTGGGGGAAGTGCAGCTGGGAGTTTTCCGAGAGACGCCGCCGTGTGGCTTCTTTGTTCTGGCGGATTTCAGCCGGAGGGAACAGCAGATTTTGCTGCCTGCAAACCGCCAACCAGCTACTCCCTCCGCCTTTACCTCCGTCCTTCCCAACCTGGGAATTCATTTGCTGTCTCTCTCTCCTCCTCCTCTGCCCCAGAGCAGTCCCCAGGGACAAAGCTCTTTGTTGTGAACACCCGAGACAATACGGAAGTGCACAGTCCCCGGGGCAAAAATCGGGGCTGTCCTCCGAGGAGAGAGTGATCGCCTGGGCAGAGACCCCCCACCTGTTGATCTCCCCCTTCCCGGGGTGAGCGGCAACCTGCATTGTGCTTCGGACGCCTGCGTTTCTACACCAGGCTCAGCAGATGGCGCTGGTGAGCAAAGCTGTTCCCCTCCCTCCCCTGCCCCTCCCCGCGGCCGGAGCCTCGCGGGTCTAAAGCGAAAACAGATGTTTTCATCATTTCTGGATCTGGCATGTGACTTGCAGTTCAGCAGTGTGCCGACATAACCCAGAATTGTGCGTTCTCTTCATCGCCCGTAAAATAAAAATTCTTACTTAAACGAGCCTTCCTTCTAGGTGAGCCACTGACACATGATCGGTTTCATCCGAGGGGCACATGTTTAACCGAGCTCCAACTGCAACCATCTTTGTAATGGGGAGGTTGTCTCTCCACCGCCCTCCCCCCCCCCTCCGAGAAAAGCCAGGGCAGCCAGACTAGCTCTCTCTACACCAAGGGCTGGGGAGAGGCGCTAGCTTTTTAAAATAGCCCTGGTCTGGCTGGCTGGCTGGTGAACGCGTCTGCGTGGGAGCCCAGCGTTCTGAACAAAACAGGAAGGCCGGGCGGGCGCGCCCTGTTCCCGCCGCCCCCGGCAGGTGGCAGCCTTGGCCCGGGCTGGCCTCTGCCGCCGGCCTTCCCCAAAGCTGCGCCCTTTTACTTTCGGTGGCCTCAAAATTATTAGTTCCAGATGAGTTCTTGCAATTGTAATATTTGGTTTAACCCAATCTGCCCGATTGCGTCAGCACACGTTCAAATACAACCGTCTGAAGCAGACATCAGAGGCATGTTTCGGGGGTGTCAACATTCCTTACCCTTTGAAAGAATTAAAAAAAAAAAGGAGTTTGATTTATCCCCCCTCCAAAAAAGGAACGAAGGGTGAGCCTGCCTGCGGCTTCGGTGCCCAGGAGGGAGCGGGACAGGGGAAATTTAGGGAGGGCTTAACAATAGAACTTTGTGGGCCGAAGACTGCTAGAGTGGAAATGGATTTATTTGTTGAACTAGGAAGGGACCTCTGGGCTCTTTGAACGTTAGTGCAAATAAGCAAAACTGGTGGGCATTTGGTTTTCTAAGAGAAGAGCCCCTCACGTCACGGAGCTCCCATTGTAAGATACAAAACACACACTTTCTGTCCCTGCCGGGGCCTCGGCTTCCACTTGGCCTGGCTGCTCAGGAAGGGGCAGGATAGGAGGGGTGGCCTTATTTTAACACACAGCTTTGAGGGGTACCCTAAGTTTCCATGCAGACCAGGTTTCCTAAGGACACCAGCTCAAGGCCCCGGGGGACCCAGTTAGAAGACAGAGGCCCTCCTTGAGGCTCCTGGTGAGGGGATCGGCTAGAATCCTCAGGTGTCACTCACTGGCACCCCCATGCTACTTGACTTTGGAGAAGCCGGGGATCCACTCTGGTGGTCTCAAGGTTTTCCAGACATGTCGCTGAGGCTGAAAGACTCTGAGCCCTGGAACAGAGAGTATGCATGCAGAGAGCTCAGGAATCTGCTCCAGGGACCAGCTGAGGGAGGGCGCCTTGCTTCCTTCCTCCAGCTGCAGTGCAAGAATCAGTCTGAGGAGCTACACTCCATCATGTCATGCCATCCTCCCTCTCCCTGCTTGCACCCTACTTGTAAACCCGTGCTCCCGTTCTTCCAGCACCTCTCCCAAGATTGCAGGAAGATGCCCCGCTAGCCAAGCCAACGACAGGGAGCCTGGCGGCTTCCCTGCAGGTCTCTGACTTGACATGGTACTGATCAAAAGCCGGCACCCGCCTGGCGGATGCTTGCAGTCCTGCCTGATGGGAGCCAGGGGCTGGCACGGGCGTCAGGCAGGCAGGCAGCCTGACCGGCCATCTTGTGGGATGTGGTCGAGACCTGTCTCCCCTCCTCTCTCCTCCAGTGGCCACCCCACTGCCTACATGACACACAGGAAAGGTGGTGAGACCTCCACACAGCCGGCCAAACGCCTCCAGAATGTTTAAGGATCCAAGCCTCCTGCTGTTTCCCTTTGAGCTAGAAAAATATGTGCGTTCCCACAGGTTGCTGGGGAAAGCTGACTCTGTCGGGAGCATGCGCCTTGATCATAGGGGACGCTCCACGGGGAGACATAATCAAGCCGACAAGCAAGCACAGTACTTAGCACAGTCCCCTTACACCAGGAGTAGTTAAGCAGTTCCAATATTCCTTCTCATCGCCACACTGACTTTATTCCCTTTCGAGAATCAGTGTTTCAGATCCTATAATCCAGAGGATCTTAACCTTGGCTACTTAGGAATCACCTGCCCCCACTCCAGAGCTATTGAAAGCAGAATGGAAATGAGGGGAGGAGTGGGCACCATAATTTCAAACCACTGTTTCCCCAGCCAGATGATTTAACGTACATCCCGAAGGAAAGAAAGAAAAGGGGGGAAAAATCACTGCAATTCTATTCCAATTTTCCTTGTTTTACAGATAAGGTTCCTAAGAGTTAAGAGGCTCAGCCAAGGTTGCACAAGTTCAAGTCCAAGCCTGAACTTTCTGTGTAAGATCTCTGGCTCCTCTGTGATGACTGAGCTTTTCCTCAGTGTTCACACCATTAGGGACCCAGCCAGCCATCTCTTCCATGCAGACAGTCGCTTTTCCGCGACCAGCAAGACTCTCCAACAACCGCACACCCATGTCGCTGTTGCTATCGGAAATTTGGAAAGAACAAATTCTTTTTGAAGAATTTTCCGTTTTTCTGGCTTAAATAAATGTGTATGCTCAGACCATTCCTCACTGATTTCCCTCATTTATCCCTTCTGTTTCCAAAAGGAATTTGCACCTGCAAATGCCCCCTCATGGTGATAACTGGTTCAAAATGGTCTGTTTTTATGGGGGAGGCAAGTGGGTCCTATTAAGCTCACTGATGTGTTTAGGATAAAATAGATGGCAGAGGCAAGGAGAGCATGGGGACTCCTGCCCTTCAGTCCTAAGCTCTGCTCCTTGGTCTTTTCTCACTGGAGGTGACAAGCACCCTCCAAAATAACTCCATCCTGAACAATGACACGAGGAACGGTCACTGGGTCATTCCTACGAGGCAGTTTCTGAGAAGTTTGCCTTCAAAACTTTGAGATCTTTGATGCCTAGAGGTTGAGTGAATTACCATCCATCCCTGGGAACAAGAGAGACAAAGAGCCCAGATATTATCATGTGACATGGTAAACTTGAAAGGAAGCTGAATAGGGAGTGAGGAGCAGAGGGTCCCCATGGGAACTTGAAGGAGCTACTGCAGCTTTCTGGGCCTGAGTCCCTTCCCCTAGCAAGCCAGCGGGATAGACATGATCTCTGAGGTCTCTTCCAGCTCTGACTTTCCATGAGGGAATGAGTCCCTTTCTCTCTGGGGCCTTCCCATCTTCTGTCAGATGTGAAAGACTAGATTCTCTTCTCTCCCTAAGTCAATGAACCATTTCCCCAGTGCTCTACAGACCAACTCATGGCTATTAAAGAAAACATCTGGAGATGGGCAGCTACAGAAAGACAGTGACAGTCCCCTACCCATGGCCTGGTGATTTCACAAAGGACTCTTGTTGTAAGTCCCTCCGGGTAGAATTCTGTCCCTTCTTCGAGGAAATTCCTAGGGGTCTTCCATCGCTGGGATTCATTGTCCATCCACCCATTTCTTCCATCACTCACATTTATTAAGTACATACTATGTTTTAAAAAAATGAGTAAGAAATGCTCATACTCAGGAGTAACTCTTCCAGAGGAAGAGAGAATAAACAGCATGATAATTAAATACAATGTATGAAAATTGACTGGATCCTAGATCCAAGGAGAAAAAGGGTATAAAAGACACTTTGGAGACAATGCAGGAAATCTGCATGTAGACTACGTATGGGATCACTGATAATTTTTAGATGCGATCATGCTATTGCGGTTTTATAGGAGAAGGTCCATTCGTATTTAAGGGTGAGTGTTGAGTTTGCAACTTACCTTCCAATGATTCAGGAAAAAATGAACAAGCACAAATGTGCCAGAATGTTAGCAATGAATGAATCGACCATGGAGTACATCGGTGTCCATTGGCCAGTTATTCAGCTTTTCTGTAGATACAATATTTTCAAAATAAGAAAGCAGGACAAAAAAGAAGTCTCTCTCTCCTCTAGGAGCTTGCCGTTTCCTTAACACTTACTCTTTACCAAAAAGGGCACAAAGACACGTGCATGACTGTGTTTAATCAACAGCAGAGCAGAAAGGACAGCCAGTGGAGGTATAAGTAATAAATCTTGGGGGCTCAGAACAAAGAATGGCTCCTTTCTCCAGGGTGCCCGTGGTGGTGAGGGATGTCTTCCTAAGGGGGGCAGCGTTTGAGTTAGGTATAGAAAGATGTGTACTACTTCCACAGGAAAGGGCCTTTCAGGCTTGAAAGGACAACAGAAGCAAAGTGTGAGCCTGAAGCTGTTAGGGGACTAAGGATTAGTCCCGGGGAACGGGAAGATAGTAAGTGGGGAAAGGGAAGCACTAGGATTTAAACATTGCTTGAGGTCTGATGACTCGCGCTGGCCTTGAATGCCGCGGGGAACCTAATTCAGACTCTAGCCTTCTCCAAATGAGATCAACCAGATGTGTACTTTATTCTCTATCCACAACTGTCTGCTGTATAACCCCCAACTCTCAGTTATCTAATTCGTGAATTTTCTGTAGCAGACTCCAGTGCATTCTTCAAAACCAGCATCCATGACCCCTCTGTGAAGTTTTCCTCAGCCTCTGCAGAGAGAATTAGGTGCTCTGGTCTTTTCCTTTCCTGTTCCTGAAACTCGCGCACACTCATTGCCCCTGCCGTGGGGAGCGTGTATGGTCAGGCTCAAAGGCAGCCAGTTCCCACTGTGTTCTCTAGAATGAGCCCGCTGCTCCTTATTCTTATCCTTGAGCTCCACAGCTCAGTTCCCTGTACTGGCCTCGGGCTCTGCTTGCCAGGGTACCACCCATGGTCTCAAGGTTCTTTGGTTCCTTTGCGTTGGCTTGGTTCGCTGGCTACAGGAGTCAGGACTGTAAGAGAGTGACCCCGGTCAGGCCAGGGACCTACTGAGGCTGGATTTCTGTCTGTGGCGCTTCACCAGGGTGGGAGATAAGAACATTCCTCTTCCAGGCTGTAGAGCAAATCTGCATCCCTTTGCTATGTATATTACTTATCCTATCGTGGTCCAAGTATTTTCTTTGTTCGGTTGCCCTACTAGATCATGTGTTCCTAAAGGGCAAGCAAGTTGTTGAAGTCAGCTTTGGATCTCTAGGACTTAGCACGCTTCCTGGTACTTAGTAGGTGCTCAGTAAATGCTTATAGAAAAATGACTGGATAAATGAATGGACAGAAGGAGAAGTATCTTTCATTACACCCATTTAGATTTCTGGACCATTAGTTCCTTATTTGAGTGCATAATTGAGAATTGACTACTTGTGTAGAAATCAACAGCCATAAGTAGGTCAGAGAGTCTACCTTCCTGAAGCTTCATCTCTGTGTTTATTTGTATTAGTGTGAGTTTTAAATATGGCTCCCTAAGACAGTGAGAGTCTCTAGTGGGAAGCTGTTTATCCGTTGCATGTAAAAGAGATCAACTCTGCCTTTGAAATTGCAGTGGGATTTCAAAATGTATCAACACAGAGCTTGGGAAAGGAGTTGAGTCATAAACCATAATAATCAGACTTCGCTCCTCCATGTGGCCCTTTTCACTAATAGATCCGGCAAATATGCAACAAACACTAATTAAATCACAAGATTGCTAGAGTGGTCTTCCTGTCTAGTCTGTACGGCAGACACATTCTCATCACATCTGTCGGGGCACGGCCATGTCACCTCTGTGTCATACGCCAGTCGACTGTGTGCAGAGAAAGAGTCAAAGCCAAAGAGTTCAGAACACGAAGTGGTTTCCGCAAAGAGCCCGGGCCAGGAACCATGGGGTCTGTTCTAATCACTAAATAACTCTCCTTAGTCCATATAACAGATGGTGGGTAATTGTGTTGGCTTGTGTGTTTTGTCCTGGCAAAGTTTCCTTGATTCCTGTTTTCAAAATATTCTCTCTTGTCCTTGCCCCACCCCACCCCCACCCCCTCTCGCTGAAAGATAGGAGATGAGTCTCTAGTTACTTTCATAATTCAGGACCAAACTGACCCTGTTTGAGAGATTCTTGTAGGAAATAAAAGTTTTATGCTGAATCAAATAGAAGCTTAAATCCTGTATGGGGAAGCTTGAAGTGGATTTGGTGACAGGATTCCACTCACGAGGAAGGGGCACCTGGTGAATTGACTGGGTACAGGGACCCAGCCCTATGATAGAGAGAGCTTCTTCTTTCTTTAGTTCACCTGAAATCAGAAGCATCCGAAGCCTCCCTCTACAAGTGACTAAGTCTGTGACCAAAGAATCACAGATCACACCCTCTTCTGAGCACTATTCCTAGAAGCATTTTGGCTCATTTGGATTCAGGGAGATTCAGTGATTATTTATTGAGCGACTTTCATGAATAAGACACTGGGCCAGGTGCTGTAGGGGCAGAGTATTAGATGCTAGACATGGAGCTTTTTCCTCCAGGCTTTCTAGATCTATATCCCATCTCGATCCCAAGTCTTGTAGGACCACAGAACTGATTTCATCCACAAATCCTTTTAGATGACTTGGCATAGAGGAGGGAGATCCCAGGAGGTAGGAGCATGGGTAGGGTGAGAGAGATTATATTCCATTGAATGTCTTCAGTGGAAGTCTTTATGCAAAACAAGAATAGGCCAGGGGCATGTGGATGGCTCATTTGGTTAAGCCCCTGACTCTTGATTTCAGCTCAAATCATGATCTCAGTGTTGTGAGATTGAGTCTCACATTGGGCTCCACGGGGGGGTATCGAGCCTGCTTAAGATTAAGACTCTCTCTCTCTCTCCTTCTGCCCCTTCCCATGCCCCATGTCCCCACTGGGGTGTGCTCACTCTCCCACTCTCTTTCTCTCTTAAGAAGAAGAAGAAGGAAAAAAGAAGAATAGTCTGGTTGCAAATTCAATTTCCCAAGGCCCATTCCCTTAGAAATATTATCTCTAAATTCTCTGGCTTCAGAAACAACCACCCTTCTGCCTACCATTCAGAGGACTGATAATAAGAAGTCTATAAATGGTCCACTGTCATTATTCTGGGACATTTCTCTTCCCATGACTCTGGTGCTAACCATCCACAACCATCAGAATGGAGAGTTGGAACTGAGATGGACAAGCAGGATTTTCAAAGTGGCTAAAAGAAAATGCTGGTAAGCTTTCTCTATGAGAGCTGAGGCACCTTCAATGAAAGGGAGTGATAAGTTTGAAGTTAACTTTGCTCAACTTTTCCAGGGGTCTTTGCTACAGGGGCTTTTTCTTGAGTTACGGTGATGCTAGAAGTTTCTGTGTTTTGCATTGTAATGAAGAGGCTTTCCAAGAGCCAGTTCTTCCCTCTCCTAATTCTGCCGTCCATTAACCCACTGATTCAGTTTTATTAAATATCTGCTAGGTGTCTAAGCACCGCACTCATGGCTAGTGGTAAGAGGGTCAGCTCCATCCTCAAATACTGATTGCATCCCTTACTTGTTTGCAGAAAGAATAGCAGCTCCTGCAGTGGGAGGTTTTAAGGATTAAGTAAGATGATGCATGTAAAACTATCTTCTGAGCTCCTTACTTCTGCAACAATGGTAGTCATGGTTATCGGCGCCCTCGAAGAGCTTACAGTAATGCTAGAAGACCATGACACACACCTATGAAACACTTCCACTCAGTACATGACTAAAAACTTGATGTTCCAGTGCCTTCTGTCAGGACCCCTGAGGCCCCAGTGTCCTTTGTAGGTACCCTAATGCTCCAGCGACCCACATAATTTCCCCAATGCCCCAGTGCCCTCTATAAGCACCCCAGTGTCTGGTACCGCCCGTAAATACCCCAGTGCCTAGTGTCCCCCACAAGTACCCTAACATCCAGTGCCTTCCGTGAGTACCCCACTGCTCCAGTGCCTCACGTACGTTCCCCAATGCCCGGTGCTCTCTAAGTGGTTTCACCCAGCCCATATTACTTCTTCCAGCAGAAAAATGTGGTCAATAAACGAGGCTGTCTGGCACCCTTCAATGATTTAATAGTTTTTTGAAGATTGCCAAATCATCCTTCCTGCCAACTCAGCCATATAAATATATGGCTTGAGCATTGTTTCCACCACTTTCTACCTCCTAACCGTGGCCCCACAGGTTGCCCCCAGAAAATCCCTTTGCCCTAGGCAGGTTGGGGGGCCTTACTTTTCAGTAAACCTATCTTTCCCTGTTTCACCTCTGCATCTTTGCTGATGCTGGACCGTAAAGGTCCAAGTGGCTTCTCCTTTCTGTCCATACCCTACACGGTGTTATTGACTCACTTCCTGTGAATGTTTTCTATAAACCTTTGTATTCCCATGACGATCAGCACAGGGCACTGCACATGGTATGTGTTCAATAAATATTTATTGGATGAATGGTTAATTTTGTCCTCTATATTATAGTCAAAAAGATTTAATAAAGGGATTAGCAGTATGAGGCTCTGTGCCAGGTGTCCTACTGAGATAATCACATGAAGGATTCCTGTCCCTAAGTAGCTTAACATCTAAAACTGTTAAACAGATATAAACACTCACTTATAACAGCCAATGACCTGGGTTCTTAACCTGAAATCTATAGACAACTGCCTCTCCCCGTGAAGCTTCTGGAATTATGTGGGAAAAGGTTATACACGTGCATATCCTGGGGATGGGGTCCACAACCACTGCAAGAGTTAGAGCAGAAGAGGGCAAGAAGCAGCAAATTCTGTATACGATTTTGGATTTATTGAGGGGCTGCATGAAGAACAGGAGAGTAGGGACAGAAGCAACAATGCCGTTGGGTTTTCTCTTTGAGCAATTGGGTAGATGTCCTGCCATGTACTGAGGGAGTGTTGGTTTGGTGAGGGAGATAGGGGCAGACCTGGAGAGAGGGAAATTAATAGATGAACAGGGAGTAGGCTTGAGATATGTACTAGGCATTCATGCATGGATGCCAGCAAGTGGTTGGATGTCTGAAATGGAGATCAAGGGAGAAGTCTGGGCTGGAGATAGAAATCTGTATTAACGTCACGGAGTTAGGTATCACCTGAGGAGAGGGCCACAGAAGGATCCTAGGACTTTTTCAAATGTAGAGTATGGAGGAGAAGGAGCCAGAGAGGGAACCCAGATGGAGAAGCCACGGATTCTGGAGGACATCCAGGTAAGCTGGTATTCTTGAAGCTTAGAGAAGGTGGTGTTTGGAGAAGTTTCTCTCTCAGAAACTCTATCACCTTAAGGTGCTTATTTACTTATCTGTCCTGCTAACTAGATTGAACTTGAGTGCAGTGATCATGTCTTAATTATTGTCGTATCAGCGGGGTAGAGCACCAAGCCGGGCACGTCATTGGCTCATTATGTAATGAATGGGGGAATAAAAGAACATCTCAAAGGCCACGTGGGAGAATAAACTCAATGGCACTCGGGAGACAGGTAGGAGTGGGTGTGTGCGGTCCACCACGTCTCCGTGCTGCAGGAGGGAGGACACCGGTGTCACCGTGTCAGAGAGCTGGAGCCTTGGTAGGACACCTAACCAACAATGTCATTTGTGCACAAGGACACTTGGCTGGGAAAGCAATCACACTTCCACCTTCACCATCTGCTTAGCTAATTCCCAGCCCACTGGCTCCAGTGTCACTTACCTCTTAATTACCAGCCTTGGCTCCCACCTGGCTTGAGGGACCAGATTTGCTTCCCCGCTGCATTTTAAGCAGTGACCCGACGAACTCATCTCTCCTGGCTGAGAGTTCCTTTGGTTACCTTCAGCTAGCCCTTCTGCTCTGAGATGTCCTGAACCTGCCCGTGGAGGGATTCAGAGTGGCTGGCCATCCTGGAGGCTTTGGAAGCTCTCAGCTAGCATTGTCCATTCAGGGGCAGTGCCCTAGAGGACACTCAGATGGATGCTCTGAGAGTACTTGAAACTAGATAAAACCAATGAAGAGGGCAGTTGAGAGATGCTTGGGACCAGTGGCATAATCTACCGTACACGGTCTGCCCAAGTCGGGATGAGGGTAATGACCTGAATCGTGGACACTCAGTACAAGGTTCTCACATCCTGGTAAGGATCCTGGTTTAGTTAGCTTATCTCATCCCAGGGATGTCTATTCATGAGCTCTCCTCTCTCTAGAGAAGTTCAGTTTCCTCCTGCGCCACCTTTCTCAAGTGGGGGAGATGGCTAATGGTTTTATGGCATCTTGGTTTTATGACATGACCCCAGAGTGGAGAGCTTCCCCCAGCTGGGCTGACCCAATTTACCTCCTCTTAACTGAGGCTTTTTCTTAAACCCCAGTCCATGGAGAAACCCCAAAGTTTACCCTTATCCTTCTGAACTGAGCTGCTTCTATTCCACAGGTATGCTAGTCTTTCCCTCCGTGAGAAAACTTTCCATGACCCTGACAGTGAAGGGAGCGACTTGCTGCCTAGAGTGTTGCAGTCTCCTTGGGAAGCAAGAACGTAGACTCTAGATATGTGTGACAGCTCAGAAAGGTAGATTTTTTTTCAGCACGTTGGTGTGAATGTGTTGGGGAACAGGAGTCCTTCTTCAGAAGCCAGCAAGAAAATGCATTTTCCCATTGCATCTCTTCCTATCCCAAGGGGGAAGGAAAGAGAGAGGAGTCTTTTTTCCTCCCCTTTCAGCAAATGGCAACTGAGACATAGATATTACGGGCTACCCAAGAGGTGGATCTGGGACTTGAACCTGGCTCCTCAGATTCCCACCACAGGTTCTTGGAGAGGGGAAGAGTCCCATGTGATCCCTGGTTTGTCCTTTTAGGTTGAAAGTGGCAGGAAACGGCACCATGACGGCCGGCCCAGCTAAGTGTCTACCCACCTGGTACACATCAGAATCTTCAGAGTAGGCAAAGGAAGGAAAAAGAGGTACTTTACAGAAACATTGTCATTATACGTTCGTGTTTAGAAACAGAATGCTTATATTATAAACCACTTAGCAGAAGCCCTAACAAAAGCTAGACTAATGAGGTATGGGTTAAAAAACATTGAAAATCAGTTTGAGCTCATCTCTTTTGTTCTCTGTCTCCACAGCTGGGTCATCGTCTCTCTGGGTCCCCGCCAGTCACAGAGTCAGAAGGACATGCCGAGGAACCAGCCATCCTTGGAGCTGGTACTGCTGAACTGTGGTCTCAGATGGAGTGCGTTCTGGTGACCTGGTAAACTGAGGCTGACCCTTTAGCAATCACCAGGTCTTCCTAAGCACACACCGAGTGTCATGCTAGGTTTTTAGCAGACAGAGACAACCCACAAAGAGTGTGCGTTCGAGGTAAGGAGTCCAAACACAAGGCTTGAAGTTGGATTGAACAGCATTCAACTATGAGACACATTCATATAAAAAAAGAATTCTGTATATTGTTCAGGCAGCATTTGAATATTGCATATCTTCTAGTTGCGAAGTCTCCTGCATCGAGGGTTGGTGTAACAGGATTAGCTAGGCTGTCCCCAAGAGCTTTAACGCAACACAAGTTTATTTCTTGCTCAGGTAACACATCGAACAAGGATGACAGGGAGTTGTCTGTCCCATACAAGTATTCCGAGGCCACGTACTGATGGAAGCTTTCCATTTTGTGGTTGTACCTCATGGGGACATGTGACCAGCGAGGGTTCCAAAGGAAGGAAGAGAAGGATGGTTGGGCACACTGGCTTTTATCCCTCAGCCCAAAAGTGACAGCTGCCACGCCTGCTTATAATTTTTTGACCTATGAACTAGTCATAGGACCCTAAGGTCATGCAAGGGAATCAGGAAAATTGAGGGCCCGTGGAATATTTGATGAACACTAGCAGCTTCTGCCATAAGTGGGGAGCAGCTGTAGAATGTAGATAGGGCCCCCACCCCCAGTCCCTGAGCAGAACCGTGATCTGAAGCAGATGTCACTCTGCAGCACCAGGAAGGCACAGGTGAAATGCTGACCAAGTTTAGGGACTGGATAGCTTTTCAGGGATGAATCCAGGAGAGGATTTTGGAGAATGTGACATTAGTGTGGAGCCTCAGGGACCTGTAGGTTTACTAGACTTTATGAACAATGGGTGTTTCTTGGAAAGCAAAGTAGAGTCGTGAGGAGTTTGCTGGAGGGCAGGACTTGTAATGAGGAAAAATAATATTAATGATAATGTTAATAAGAAACACTTAATAGAGCCCCAAGTATAAGGCAGGTACCGTCCTAAGTGCTTCACCTGCATTCACTCTTGGAATCCTCTTGACGATCCTGGGTGGCAAGTGATGCTCCAAGAAGGGAAGTAATTGGCCAAAGCTGCAGCGTGTACGGCAAAGCAGGGGTGCTCAGCTGGGCTGTCAGCCTCCAGAGTGGGGACCATGGACTCCCGGTTGGAGAAATAAGCCAAGGCCAGATTACAGAGGGCAATGAACACAGGAGAATGCACGCGGAAGTTGCAGTTGAAGGGTCTCAAGCAGGGAAGTGATGCAATTAGGTTTGCAATAAATCACAAACGTCCTGGGGTCCCAGTGTGGGACTCGGGGAGAAGAAGGTGGAAGGCTTGGTTTAGAGGGGACCAGAAGCTGAGTTCTCCTGAAGAGGCTGGGGTCCATCAGAGAGGCAGAAAGGCTATTCCCGGCCAGGGCCAGCTGACCCGATGTTGGAGAGGGATGGAGGAGATTTGCCCGACTGGTTGCAAGTAGGTTTCCTGGAGCGGGGACAAAAAGGGGAGAGATTTTAAAGTCAGGCCAAGGAGTTCCATTTAGTAGGAAGGAAAGAGACACCAGCTGCTTTGAAGACACAGCCGCAGAATGTGTCAAGAGGATCCTTTTTGCCTCCACTGTCCGCAGTCTGACTCAGGTCACAGGCCCAACGCACCTGGCATTTCAAAGCCTGGGGGCATTTTCAAAGTAAACCCTAAAGGCTCCTTGTCATTCTTCCAAAAGATCTCTGGACAACAAGCAATAAAATAATTGAAGTCAGGTTGTTGTTGTTGTTTTTTTTTCTTTTTCTTTTTTTAAAAATTTTTACAACAGCCATTACAAAGGTGTGAAATATTAGACACTTACGCATCTGTGAATAAGATTGGAGGCTAAAACGTGTGAGTTCCCATCTCAGCTAATGAACCAGAATACGGTTTTAATTTTTTGAACTGCAAAAATGTTCTGCCTTTTTTGATTGTCCCTGCAGAAGACTCCATATTTTAATAATTCAGTGCAGCCTAATTACTTTAATTAATCACGTTCTTTTCAAAGATGTCAGTGGGCTTCCCTGTTTTCTTGTTACTATAGGTACTGTTGGGAGTTTTAAGAAATTTTAAAGATCATATATGGTAGCACACAGGTTAACCCTTTCATGAGGCCTGAGATGTGTGCCCTTTCCCCTCATAGCGCTCCGTTGTTCTCAAGTGGTAGTTAGTGCCCAAGCTCCTGTCTCTTTCATCCCACTCCCTGCCTGTGACCAGTTAACCAAACTAGCTCTGGTCATTCTGTGCCTTCAAAACTGCTGTCTGGAGACAAAAGTAAAATGCTATTTAGAGCAAGTCAATATTTTTGCATCTTTCTGAGTCATGATGAATATACTGGGAATGACAATAGCTTTTATTGTACAATCAATATAATTTGCTTCCCTCGCAGGAAAACATAATTAGCTATAGTTCACGCAGTGGCAATGAAAATATGCTCATTTCTGAAGTTTGTTTGTGGGTGGAGAGAATCCTTTCTGGATCAGAGTGGGGGCTGTCCCCTCCTGGCTCCCAACCCAGACTGACTGGGTGTCACTAAGCAGGTCACTTAACTTTGGGGGCCTTTGTTAGATCTCTGCACCAAGGAGTGACAATGTTTTTATATGAGTTAATAATACATAAGTTGCATATTTAGAGGTTAGAATTTGGAGTCTGGCCTTGAAAACAATCTGTATGGCTTTAATGACAGAACTGTATTATTGATTGTTCAATTGGACCCATCATTCTTTCTCTCTCTCTTTTCCCCACGAAAACTGTAGCTTACGATTTTTGTCCATTACACAATAAGTGGAAAAGGGCCTCTAATTGGTGCATTTATTAAGACAGGAGAGAAGGCACTATGTAACCTCCCTTCGTCTTTCCTGGGACCAGCCTGTCCTCTTTGGTGGAGGCTTGGCCCCCCAGTCCCCAGTGTGGGCGGGGCTGCCTACGACATCATTTCCCTGCGTTCTACACTCCTTGGCACTAGTCTCTGGAGCCTCCGCTTAGTTCAGGCGGGGCAGCTTTGTAAGCAGTCTGAGGTTTTATGAGAACTCAGAAAAAAGTGAGGTTTGAGTGGAGACTTTGTCTGAAGTATATCGCTCGGGACTCCTGGGAAAAGGCTGCAAGGAGGCCTCCCGTTTGGAGCTCAAGGATGAATGCTTTTATTTTGAAATGCTGACTGTCTGAAATCAGATTTTCTCAACCCGGACTTTGGCTTTGAACTGAAGCATACACATGCTCCCTGTCACCTGAAGGGTGTGATTAGGGTCTGTATTTGGAGTTGTGTTTTCTATCAGTGCTGAGGGGTGGACGTGAGCAGAGCCTGGCATTTGTTTGGCTGAAAGAAAAAGAAAGAACTGTTTTTTTTAAAAAAAAATCTCCCTTTTTATCTCCTGTCATTTTCTGTCCATGCTCCACCCTCTGTCCCCCCAAATCTTCAACAACTACAGAAGTCACAGAAATCTGTAAGAAAGAAATTGACAATCAGATCGATTCTTGCAATGGATCCAATAAAGGCTTGTGGTTGAAAACCGTCTTGCTCCTTCTGAGTCTCCTAAAATCTTCTACTGCAATCAGAGATGTTAATTGGTTGAAACTGCCTGTGGTCTTAGGAGCTGCTCCGATTACAAGGAGAAATCCTTTTATGTTGCTGGATTCCAGCCACAGAATCTCTGAAGTAGGAATCTGGCAGAGGTTGAGCACCCTCGAGGGTGTAAATAAACCGGCCAGGTCTATAACCCAATAGAAGTCAATTTATTACATGTGTATTTCAAGTCATCCAGCCCAAACCCTGCACATTTATTAAAGAAAAGGTGTGGGTTACAGCCGGAGCCCAGACAATGGAACATGGCAAGGGAGGTGGATGATTGTCAAGTCTACACAGTCAGTGGAGGGAAAGAGGGGACCCTGCAGGGATCAAAGCATCTCTTCCAGCTAAGTTTGCAAGGAACTTTCTAGAATCAAGCAGCTGGGCATGACTGGCACACAAAGCTGCTTACTTTCCTAGCCTGGAGGCTGAGGCTCAAATGGCTTAAGTGGGTGAATGTTTTATAGCCCTGGTCTGGAAACCTGGGCGTGACATTCTTTGCCGCACTGCGTCCACATGTGGTTGTTATCAGAACTGGAGGTTTTGCTGGGCAGGATCTTGCCGTGACCCACTGACACTCCAGGGCAGCGTGCTGGGAGGCGGCTCGGATACCTTGGGCTGGGAACATGCTGAGCCCCTGGTTTACGCATACAGAACCGTTTCACTTACATTGCAAAAGGTTGTTTGGGGTTCACCTAATTGTGATCAGGGCTGGAGGAAGCATCAAAGCCTCTCCCCACCCCGCAGCTCGAGCATAATTATGTTCCCGGAATGGTGTGTGGCAGCAGGGTGAGAGTGTGAATGTGCCCAGCCTCGTTTGCATACTGTTCCAGGCTGCCTGCGACAGTGAGCTGTTAGTGAAACCCAGGAAAGTGTGAACAAAGCTACCTCTTAATTGCTCATTCCGCAGCATTCGGCCATCGGACAACACTACCCACCTACAACTTAAAAAAAAAAAAAGACCAAAAAAACTCCCATAAATTTACAGTACCCCTCTTTACTTTAACAGAGCCAACACAATAATAGTCCAGCCAGAGCCTTTTGGGGGGCGTGGCTCCCCCTCCCCACTCCATCCCCTTCATTCCCACTGGCTCCTGTGAAGTCCCAGAGAACCAATGGGATTCCTCTTCTCCATTCATGTCCTAGCAACAAGCCCTGTTCCAATCTTTCTCTGCCAAACTAACACCTGAAAAATTACATCATGAATAATGGCAAAAGCAGCAAGGGCCAGAGAAGGGTCTTTCTTCTTTTTCTTCTTCTTTCTTTCTTTCTTTCTTTTTTTTTTTATCTGTCTGCTACAGAGTTCATTTAAGGTGTTTTAGTCTAGTTTCTTAAAGTGACAATGTCCTAGATTTTTGCCTACGTTTGTTTTTTCCCTCAGTACCTAGGCTCACATGTAAAAGATAAAATGAACAGTAATTAAATATAGTGAAAGGCCTTTAGGTGAAGTGAGGGGAAAACATTTCATTACTTGTGTTCTCTGAACATTCCTGCAACAGTTCTCTTGCAAGGAAGCCCTGGGAGAGGAGAAATAGATTGTTCATATAGTATATTCTATGGGAAATGACTAAAATATCCCAGTCCGCAGAAGCTGCCCACCCACTCTCCCGTACGAAAATACGGCCCTTCCTGGTGGCTTCTCTTGCAACAGTTAACTATACCCAAGGCTCTTTCTGTTCCGACTTTGGAAGAAAGGGCTCATTCTATTAAAGGAGTCTTGGAGCCAGGGAAGGAATTGCCTTATGAATCTGCGAAAGGTGTGGGGTTGTCGCGGTAAGGGGCTCTGGGGTGGGAGTGCCGGGAGCACGTGTGTGTCTGTGCACGTGTAGGGCTGCAAATGCAGATAGGCAGCTGGGAAAATGCAAGAACAACGAGATCCAGATGACCAGGGAGGAAGGAGGTTGGTAGAGAAATCAGGAGGGGGGAGGTGAGGCGACAGGGAGTTAGGCGTGGGGGGGTGGGGCGGCGCGGAGGAGGGGGCCCGGGAAGGGGAAGGCTTCTGCGCAGGCAGGCTTGTTCTCTCCAAATGTGCAAGGGTCTCTAATGAAAATGTCCACCCTTCTAGGCATTTTTCAAGACCCTGACGTTGATTTGCCGCTTCCGGTTTCCCCCACCCCACCCAGTCTAGCGCAGACAGAGAGCAGAGAGACTCAGACACAAAGAGCTGCAGCCTTGTGCGCAGCCCCAGAGGGAGAGGGCGGTGGTTAGCACCTGCTCGCGTCCACGTGCACCGTGCACAGCCCTCCCAGCACCCCCATTCCCCCAGTCCTAGGCACTGAGGCCCACGCACTCTGGCATCCTGGGCTTCTTGTGCTCATCTGCGGAGTGCCTGTGGCACAGGGGGGGAAGGGACCCAGGGCTCCGGGGGCCGTCTTGGGTGCCTTGCTGGAGAAGCAGAAAATAGATGGGTGTCTGGCTCCGACGCGGGAGTTTGCAGCTCGCCTCAGCCATCGCCTTGGCAGCAGGGTGATTAGAGGTGCTGGCAGACAGTCAGCCTCGGTTGTTACTTGTGAAACCGCATGACTATATAAGGCCCGGGGAGGAAGGAGCACCGTGCCAACCTGAGAGATGGGCTGGCAAGGGAGGGGAGAGAATTGCAGGAGGCCGAGCTAGACACGCTCCCCTTATCCGTCCCCCCACAAGCTGCAGGGATAATAAGTCCTGCAGAAGCCCTGTGACCAACTGTGGAATAATCCAGAAGTAATAAAGGGTGGGCGCGGCTGGGGCAGCTGCAGGAAATATAGATGCTCTTTCCCTGGAGGCCTGCTTGGCAGCTGCCCCCTCCTCTGGCCTGAGAGTCAGCTGGCTTCAGAGTGGGCCAGGCAGGAGGCCTAGAAGTCCAAAGTCTGAGATGTGTTGGAGTATACCACATTCCATGGTGGAGAGAATTTGGGTCCCCTGGTGCGAAAGGCAGTTTTGGAGAAATAGATGACCGGGCAGCCTAGACCAGCAGAAAGGCAATAAGGAAAGGAGCACTGGAATGGGAGTCAGGTGTCTTGAGTTAGTTCTGGCTTTGGCGAGATGCTCTAGAGCAGACTTTCCCCTCTCCTTCCCGTTGTTGCTGTTGGAGCATCAGATCAGATGATTCACAGGTAAAATGCTTAGAATGGCGTCTAGAATATGTAGTAGGTAATCATATTAGATATTCTTATCGCCACCCTCTCACTGGCCTTGTGCACGAGTCTGGACCTTGAGTTAGAAGGGACACAATCCCCAACTGCACCCTCCTTCAAGGGCTCTCTACTCCTCCTTGGCTTCCGAGGTATGACATTTTTCTGCTTTTCTTCCCACCTGTCAGGCCCTCCTTGTCATTGTTCTTTGTGGCACCTGTGTGCTTTGGCTGGGCCTTGATTGTTGGTTTGTTTCTGGGCTCGGTCCTGCGCCCCGACCCTTCTGCCTTCACACCTCCACTCATGCGATCCTGTCTTTCCAAATGTTTGGATGATTTGTCCTACCCTGATGGCTGCTGTACCCCAGCTCCAGCCCAAAGCTTCCAAATGTTAGTACTTTTTCAGATTAGGGTCCTTCAGGTGCTTGAGATTGGGTGGGCCTCTCATCTCCTCCTCCCACCCCCAGTTTGCTTCTCCACCCGTGTATTGTTACCTCGGTGAAGAATGTTTCCCCCCATAGAGGTAACCGGGGCAGAAGCCTGGTTGTCATCCTGGAACCCTCCTTCTCCTTCACCCCCATCTCCAATTCTTCACCAAGAACTGTCAGTTCGCCTCCTGCTACCACATCTCCACCTCCTTACCACCATCACCCAGTCCTGTTTTGTGGGCTGCTGTAACAATGCTGACCCCTGGAGGCACAGGTCTGACCTCATCACTCTTGCTCAGGGACCCTTGGATTGCTCCCAGGACATGGCTTTGACCTGGTTCCCTGCCTTTCATGCTTCAGCTCGTGCTTCCTTCTGTCCCTTGTTCTTAGGCTTCTGCCACACTGATCTTCCTTTAGTTCCTTCAAAATGCTTTCTCCTCCCATCCTGGAACTTTGTAATGTAAAAGGCACCCCTCAACTAGATAAGTCTTACCTGCCTGTCTTCAAGCTCGCAACTGGATGGGAGGGAGCCTCAAGGAGTCATACCCTGCCCCCTTTCGACTTGGCCACCTTCCTTTACCTGTGGTCTCACAGAGCTATATGGCTTTTGCCAAGTTAAAATTGCGCATTCCACTTATTTGGTTAGTGTCTGCCTCACCCAAGGACTGAATGCTGTAAGAATAGAGACCTCATTTTTTTCTTCACCATTATGGCCCTAACTCTAGTCTAGCATACAGTAGCTGCTTAAAGAATGTCTGTTGGGTGAATAAATAAGAGAAACTCTCCCAAATATGTGCCACTCGTGTACTTGATAAATATAATTTCTTGCTATAAAAGAATGTTGACTCCAGTCATTGAGAACAAAGCCCTGTACTTTAAGTTCAATTTATGTAATTAATTTTGATGATTAAGATCAACATTATTGAGGCATATGGGCATACCTTGTTTTCTTCTGCTTTGTTTTATTTCACTTTACAGATATTGCATTTTTTTTTTTTCAAATTGAAGGTTTGTAGCAACCCTGCATCAAACAAATTGATTGGCACCATCTCTCCAACAGCATTTGCTCACTTTGTGTCTCTGGCTCACATTTTGGTAATTCTTGCAATATTTCAAACTTTTTTTTTTATTATTGTATTTGTTATGGTTGACCTGTGATCCATGATTAGGATTCATTCGCTAAAAGCTCAGATGATGGTTAGTGTTTTTAAGCGATAAAATATTTTTAAATTAAGGTATGTACATTGGTTTAGACGTAATGCTATTGCACACTTCATAGACTACAGTATAGGGTAAGCATAACTTTTATATGCACTGGGAAACCCAGATACTCATTTGACTCACTTTATTGCTATATCCACTTTATTGCACTGGTCTGAAACCCAAGGGCAGCATCTTTGGGGCATGCCTGTAATTTACATGTAAATTACATATATTAAAATGAACCCATTTTAAGTGTACACTTTGATGAGTCTTGACAAATGTATGCACCCACGGAAGTGCCACCGCATCAAGATACAAAACATTTCTACCGCTTATGATGCTTCTTTGCAGGCAATCTTCAACCCTCCTTGGACCCAGGCAACCATAAATCTGTTTTATGTCACTAACGATTAGTATGGCACCGCCTGTTCTAGAATTTCATATAAAGAAGTCATACAGAGTGTATTATTTTTGTCTGGCTGTTTCCTGAGTACATTTTTGAGATTCACTCATGATAGCACATATTAGTTTGATCTTTTTATTGCTAAGGAGTATTCTATTTTAAGGAATTGTCACGATTTCTTTATTCATTCACCTGTTGGCGGACATTTGGGTCATCTCCAGTTTAGGCCTGTTAGGGTTGATCCAGTCTCAAACGTTTCTCTACATGTCTTTGTATGGGCATGTCTTTCCCTTCTCTTGGGTAAATGCCTAACAGTAGAATTACTAAGCCATAAGGTAAATATATGCTTAACTTTATTTAGAAACTGTCAGTTTTCTGAAGAGTGGTCCCATTTTGTTCTCCCTTCAGCAACATATGAGAGTTCCAGTTGTTGTATGTACTTGCTTACTCCTGCAACTGTGTCTACTAGTATCTCATTGTGGAATTAATTCTAATTTCCGTGATGACTAATGATGTTGAGCTTCTTTCCATGCTTGGCTATTCATATATCTTTATTTGTGAAGTGTCTTTTCAAATCTCTTATGTTCCTTTTTATTTATTTTTATTTTTTTTAAAGTTTATTTATTCAAGTATATAGAGACATATTGTGTCTGATTCAGGAAACATATATATTTCCACACCCCCCCCAGCACACTCCCCTGGTTTGTGGCTTTTCTTTTATTTTCTTTCTTTCTTTCTTTCTTTCTTTCTTTCTTTCTTTCTTTCTTTCTTTCTTTCTTTTTTTAAAAAATATTTTATTTATTTATTAGACAGAGAGTGAGATCACAAGTAAGCAGAGAGGCAGGCAGAGAGGGAGGAAGCAGACCCCCCAATGAGCAGAGATCCTGACGCGGGCCTTGATCCCAGGATCCTGAGATCATGACCTGAGCCGAAGGCAGAGGCTTAACCCTCTGAGCCACCCAGGCGCCCTTTCCTTTTATTTTCTTAATATTGTCTTCCAAAGAACAGAACAGAAATATTAAATTTTCATAGAATTTGCCTTATCAGTTTTTCTTTTAATGTTCTATTTGCCCTAAGAAATCATTGCTCTCCCAAGATCTTAAGATTGTCTCGAAAACAAAAGTTCTGCAGTTGTAAATTTTAGGTTTAGTTCAATGATCCATCTTGAGTTACTTTTTGTGTGTGAAGTCAAGATTTATGGTTTCCCCTCAACATTCCAGAAAATTTTTGGAAAAGACTCTTTTCTCCCCCATTCAATTACACTGGTAATTCAGCTACGTAAATTACCTGACTAAAAACTGGACAAAAATCAACTGACCGTATTATATGTGGGTCTATTTCTGGAGCCTCTGTGCTCCTCACTGACTTGTATGCCTGCCCTCATGCCGATAACACATGGTGTTGTTTAGTGTAGCTTTATAATAAAGCTGAAATCAGATAAAATGAATCCTCCAACTGTTTTCTTTATCTGAAATTATGTTATATATATTATAGATCCTTTGAATTTCCATATAAATTTTAGAATCAACTTGTGAAATTCTACAAAGTATGTAGATAATTATATGATTTTTCTTCTTATTTTGTTATTATGGTGAATGTTAATGGTTGGGTTTCAAGTGTTAAATTAACACTGCATTCTTGGTATGAACCCCATTTAGTCATGAAGCAGTA
Organism: Spilogale gracilis; assembly: GCA_004023965.1. Classification (NCBI taxonomy): domain Eukaryota; kingdom Metazoa; phylum Chordata; class Mammalia; order Carnivora; family Mephitidae; genus Spilogale; species Spilogale gracilis. The sequence continues at coordinate 26,174 of PITA01002560.1, read as the reverse complement.
TCATTTTTATATGTGGGTGAATTTAATTTGGTAATGGTTTGTTAAGATTTTTACATTAGGATATTTGTTTGAAATCTCCTTTTCTTGTAATTCCATGTTTGACTTTAATATCATAGTATTGTTGTCCTATGAAATGAGTTAGCGAATATTCCCTCTTTTTCTGTGTTGTGAAAACTTTTGTGAGATAGTTATTATTCTTCCTTAGGTTCAGTAGAACTTACCCCTGAAACCATCTGAGGATTATTTGGGGAAAAGTTTTAATTTATTAATTCAGTGTATTGAAATATGTTTTATAGTTATTCATGCATTTACTATTTCAGTGCTCTTCATTTCTTTATGTAGATCTGAGTTTCCATCTGGTGTCATTTGCCTTTAACTCGAACCTCATTAACTTTTTTTTTTCTTGGAGTACACATCCACTGGTGACAAGTTCTTTTAGCTTTGGTTTTTAAAAAAATATTTTGCTTCTATTTTTGAGGAATATTCTCAATAAATATAGAATTCTGGGTTGACTGTTTTCCTTTCAGGACTTTAAAGGTGTCATTCTGGGGGCACCTGGGTGGCTCAGTCATTAAGTGTCTGCCTTTGGTTCAGGTCATGATCCCAGATTCCTGGGTTTGAGCCCTTCAAGAGGCTCCCTGCCCGGTGAGAAGCCTGCTTCTCCCTCTCTCACTCCCCCTGCTTGTGTTCCCTCTCTCACTCTGTTTCTCTCTGTCAAATAAATAAGTAAAATATTTAAAAGTGTCATTCTGGTTTGCATTACTTCTGGGAGAAGAATGTGGGCATCATTACTTTGTTTCTTCATATGTAATATATCTTTTTTCCTCCGTATGCTTTTACAATGACCTCTTTACCTTTGATTTACAGCAGTTTCATTATGTTATGTGTCTAGTTTTTTGTCTTTTTTTTCTTTTTTCTTTTTGTTGAATGTTTGGAGCTATATATTTATAATTTTCATCAAATTTGGTAATTTTTCAACTTTTGTTTAATATTCTTTGAAGTGTCCTCACTGGGACTCCAATTACATGTATATTAGACTCCTTTATGCTGTCTTAAAAATTACTTATATGGTTATGAACATTTTTTTCTCAATCCTTTTCTTTTTCTGCTTCAATTGGGATCATTTCTATTTCTTGTCCAACAGTTCACTGTTCTCTTTTTCTACAGTGTTTTATATGCTATCAAGGAAGTCCATTTGGTGAATTTTTCATTTCTGATATAAGTTTTTGGCTCTGGAAGTTTCATTTTGCTTCTTTTCCCTACCTCTAATTTATCTCATTGTTTTTATGTTTTCCTTTATATTTTCAAACATTTGTATATTAGCTGATTAAAAACTTCTGTCCAGTACCTCCATTCTTTCTATGCATTCTATCATCGTTTTACTGTTTGGCGTTTTGTTTGTTTTGTTTTGTTTTATTGGTTATGGGTTACAATCTAGCATGATGGTGTTGGGTGTCCTGGTGGTGTTGGAGGTTATGATTGTGACATTGTTTAGTGTCTAGATTTTGTTGTCTTCCTTTAAGGAGTGGTGAATTTTGTTTTGGCAGTCACTAAGTTACTTGTGCATCAGTCCGATCCTCCTGAGCCTTTAAATAATTTTAAATTTTACCCTTGGGGTAGTTTCACCATATTTCTAAGGTAGGACCCTTCTGGAGTCTCTATGAAATACCCCAAGGTTCAACCAACTCTCTCCATGTTGGCTGGTTGGAATGTGGCTTTCTATCAGCTCCATGTGAGCTCTAGAAATGTTCAGTTTACAGATTTTCAGTATTTGTTATTTACCTGGCCTCATAGAATTTCTTCCTGAGCATGTGAAGCTTAGTACTTAATGAAAGACTCAAGGGGATCACTATACAAATTTCTGGATCTCCTTTCCAGTGTAGATTCCTCCTCTACAAATTCTGGCTGCCTCCACGTACTCAGATTTTGCTCTCTGCCCTCCCCGCTCAACAGCTTTGCTTGGGCTGCTTCTGCCTGTCCTGTAGCTTTGGAAATACTTTCAGGATGAAATGTCTAGTCTATCGTAAGACTCACCTAGTTTGCATCCTTTCCTTCAGGGATCACCCTCAAGCCCGTTTTCTAATGTCTAAAAATGTTAGTTTCATTCCTTTGTCTTGTTTTCTAGTTATTTACCACAGGAAGGCAGGTCTGGTACCAGTTACTCTGTCATGGGCATGGATATATTTTTAACTAGTTTACCTAAGAAAATTCTCATTTTGCCTATATTTCTCCTAAAGAAAAAAACCAAGGCGAGTAGAAAACACTACAAAAAAATGAAGATATACTATCTCTGTATGATCACATTACTTCACCTTACAATCCTTTCCAAACAGGAAATGAAATTAGTGGGTTTTACTTAGCAGTCATATGAACCTATGTTAACCTAAAGCTATCCCCTCTTTCTCTTCATAAGTCATCTGTTCAATAATATTTTCGAGGATTCTTCGAGAGTATACTATGTTCACTGTGAAGGTGTTTCCAGAATTTAAGTATGAAAAGATGTTTCTATTTCTGGTCTTTTGACCCATTAATGTTTATAAGTAATATCTATTTACTTGTAGAGTGTCTACTCCATCCCCAGCAGCATGGTAAGTATTTTATCTACATCAGCTTTTTGAGTCATCACAATACTTTGTTAGTTTCTTCTATCATCTTCATTTAGTAAGGAAACTGAGAATAAGGGATATAAAATAACATGCCCAGGGTGGAGAGAAACCCTTGGAAAGGGTTGGAGCTGAAATCTGAACCCCAGTGGTTTCCTTAAAAAATGTGAGTTTATATACTGGATGATTTTTACCATCATCTTTCTCTTCATGATTTTTTAGAATTTGTATTATGATAAGAATCCTTACTTCTTCTTTGTTTCTTAATATCATTTGTGGTAGCCGAGGAATGGCAAATGTAAGCAATATGGGGATCTTCAGTGTGTATCGAATATACACTTTATTGATGAATTCATTTAATCTCTTTCTACTCTTAGGGCATTGCAGGCAAATGGAGCGATATGTCGAACAATAGAAGCATGAAACGGTGGAACTCATTAATTCCCATGCAATATGGAGATGCTCCACAGCAACTTCACATGGATGTTGTGAGGGCAAAAAAGGAGGAGATGCACCTTAGATACATAAGGTACCAATAATGGGAATATGTATTCAAAGTTCATGGATTTATTTGCCACAACTAGAACTATAGTATCTGCATAGATTAAATTAGTGCTTTTCCTGCAAGGAATGTAAAATAGTTCAATATATCATAAAAGATTATTGTCAGTGGTTTTAGGAGGGGAAATCAGTCACCAAACAAAACAGACAGGAAAACCATGAGAACCTGACAAGTGCAATGTGTTGGAGGGAGAGGATATCCAAAGGAGGGCGAGAACAGCCTCACTTGTCTTTTTCAAGAAGGGTGAGAATTTGCCTGGCAGATGGGGATCGTAATAGCTGGAGGAGAGAGGGCACTCTAGGCAAATGGAACAATATGTATAACAATACAAAGGCACGAGACAGCCCACATTGTCTTTGATCAATAATTATGTCTATACCTATAAAATTGCAGAGACCATTCAAATAAGTCTGAGATCTTGCTTTTCTCTTTCAAAGGGTTTATAACATAACTGAATAGATCCGGTGCAAGCTTGGAAAGAAAATATTGATAATACATGATGGAAGCCTGATAAATATTTGTTGAATAAATGAAAGATGAATATCAGAATGGGCTAAGGGCCAACGACTGATGTCAACCGTGAGACCTTCAAGGGGACAGGGTAGAGGACATTCATTTTTGGGTAAGTGCTATGATCTAACTTATTTTACTGCTGTCATTCTGCTGCTGGGTGGAAAATACACAAGGTGGCAGGGATCTTGTTAGAAGTTATTACACTGATGTGCAGAGAGGATGGTGGCTTAGAATAGGTTAATAATGGCAAACGTTATGAAAAGTAGATTCTGGATATTTTTTGATGCCAGAACCAATGACCTGGTTTTGAAATATGAGAAATGGAGAGGGTGTCAAGGTTGTCTCTAAAATTTCTGGCCTGAGGATCCAGAAGAATAAGTTGGCATTTACTGATATGGAGCTGTGTCAGGGAAAAGCAAGGGGCGCATGAGTGCGTATGTGTATGTGTGTGCGCGTGCGTGTGTGTGTGTGTGTGTGTGTGTGTGTGTTGGGGGTTGGATGTAAAATGGACATATTACATTTGAGACTTATAAGAAGAAATATTGTACACAGGGGTCTGAAGTTTCAAGAAGTTTCCATCTGGCCTGGAGATGTAATTTTTGGAGTTGTCAGTATATAGATATTCTTTAAATCCATGAGACTGGGTGAGATCACCATGGGAGTAAGAAGAGAAAAGGCAAGAGGAATAGATGTTCCATGATTTAGAGGTTGGGATGCTGGTAAAGAACTAGCAAAGAGACTGAATAAGAGTAAACCATGAGCTAGGAAGAGATCCAAGAGAGAGTGACATTGTGGAGGCCAGGTGAAAAAATTATTTTAAGAGAGAATCGTTATCTATGTCAAATGCTGATCATCAGTTGAGTGGATATGATGACTGGAAGCAGCTCTTGGATTTGTCAACACAGAGGTCTCTGGTGACAAGAACAACAGGATGATAAAAGCGTGGATGATAGTGACCAGAAAGCCCAACAGAAGTTGGTTCTGAAGAAAACAGAAGAGCAGGCACACCAAGAATCAATACTTATTTTGAGGGCTCCCATTGTAAAAGGAAGCAGAGGGATGGGGTGATGTGGGGCCAAGAGAGTTTTTTAATGGGGGGAGGCGATGTTTCAGTTTATAAGTTTGTAGGTTGATGGGAATGGCCCACTGAGAAGGGACTTTTAAAGAGAGGAAGGGCAGGATTGGTTGAGTGAGGATGAGAAGGGAAGGGGTCAACACTGGAGGCAGGAGCAGGGCAGCTCATTCTGGTGATAGAAATAAAGACATGATGTGATTACAGACACAGTAAGGTGAATAGGTTTCATGGTGGGTCTTATAGAAGCTCTCTTGATTGCTGCCACCACAGTGAAATAACGGGGCCACTGGGAACCACAGGACAGGGGGAGGGGATGACAGGGATTTTGGAAGAAGGATGGTCAGTTTGGTTTTACTCATGTCGAATTGAAGGAGCTAATTGATCTTCCAAATGCAAATATCTAGCAGGCAGTTAGAGCAATATGGCTACAACTTGGGTGGGGGAGGGGATTTCCTGTCGAGACAAAGCTGGGAGTCATGTGCAAAGATGTGGAACCTGTAGGTCGATGGCGGCTGAGTTCTCCAGTAGACAAATGTGAAGTGGTAAGCCTCTCATCTGTCTGTCGTTGGGTGTAGAATAGGAATTGAGAATTCAGGAAAGGAGGCCATGTCAGGGAAATCCGTGGGGTGCTCAGGCCCCTTTCCCTTTGCTTCTCTCTCCTTCTCCCTCCACAAGTGGGAAGAAGTCTCAGAATCACCCCAGGCCCACCCCCTGCCCACCATTGTGCCACGTAGCCAGCCCTTCATTAATCCTCACAGGAGTTCCATTATTATCATTTCTGTCTACAGATGAGAAATTGAGGCAACAGACACAAATGAAAAGGGTGAGGCAGGATATGAACCCCAACTCTCATTTCCTTTCCATTACCTCAGAGAGGGAGAAAAAGCTCCATGGAGATAGAAAATCCTTCCATAGCTTCTAACTGCAGCATCTCGAAAGAGTCCCTTCTGACCAAGTATGCTATGCATCATCTCTCACAGTGAGTCTTCACAACAAGAACAAGACTGCCCATGTGGGTGGCCTCGCAGGCACTGGCCTGGTGGGCAGATAGCATCTCTGAGTGGTTTCGAGAATGATGACTCTCTTTTCTGCCTGACCCTGCCCTGAACAGTATGCATCCTGGGGATAAGAGTCCAAGCTACGTTTTAGCCCCACCTTGCCCCCTTGGCCCTAGGGGTCAACTCTGACGGTTATCATCATCTTCATTTTAAAAATGGCACAACAATTCTCAGAAAAGTTATGGAGCTTGCCCCAGGTCACACATATTCTTTGTGCAAGGGGTTCTCAAGAGGGTGCTTTGGGAAGCCAAGAGTTGAGCAAGCAATTTGAGCCTCCAGGTAGAGTTGGGAAGATGGCGCTCATCCAAGGGGGTCTGGGATAAGGAGGTGATTTGTGCAGAGCAGACACACATTACACCAGTGGTTCCTGCTGGCTGGGGGTGCTTCCTTTAACAGCTTGTTGGAGCCAAGCAGCCGGCTCCCGAATGCCTGCTGGAGTGTGGAAAGGGGATGGGCACGCAGCTGGTTCAACACCTACATATGCAAGCGTCCAGACGGACGGCTGTAACAATATTCTTGCATACCAAGGGCTGATGTACTGCTTTGTTTGTGGGTCCATAGAGAACATTCTAGAAATCCATCTGGACTCCTTTTTTTGGAGCAGTTTTGCTGCATGCAAAGGCCTCTGGATTTTCAAGTGAGAAGTGACAGGGACAAGTGTATGTTCGAGGCAGTCTCTGGCCAAGGAACGATGAGTGACTAAAGTTGAAAAAGTGACTGAAGCCTTCTCTGCTCCTCACTAGCAGTGGGATTAACGAGCCTTGGTGTCCTGGTCTGTAAATGGGGTAATTATCCCCATTCTAGAGAGACATAGGGGCTTACATATTATGTGTGAAAATACTTTGCAAAGTGTAAGGTACAAATAACACCATTACAGATGGTCCTAAACAATAGCCAAATAAAAACATTTGGAATGTTTTAATTTTTAGTTTAAGGAAATATTAGCTCAGACTAACAGAAAGAAAGAAAGGAAGAGAGAGAGAGAGAGAGAGAGAGAGAGAGAAGGAAGGAGAGAGAGAGAAAGAAAGAAAGAACGAAAGAAAGAAAGAAAGAAAGAAAGAAAGAAAGAAAGAAAGAAAGAAAGAAAGAAAGAAAAAGTGTGTGGGGCACCTGGGTGGCTCAGTCAGTTGAGGTTCCAACTCTTGGTTTTGTCTCAGGTCATGATCTCAGGGTCCTAGGACCCTGCCCCATATGGGGTTCTATGCTCAGCAGGGAATTGGCTTGAAGATTCTCTCCCTCTTCCCCTCCCCCCACTAGCTCTTACTCTCTCTTTTTCTCAGGTAAATAAATAAATCTTTAATTTAAAAAAAGAGTCTTGTGACCTATATTTAACTGGACGCTCAGATTTCTAAACTCTATATCAGCACCGTCCATTGAAATATAATGAGAACTGTGTTTGTAATTAAAATTTTTCTAGTAGCCACATTAAAAATGTAAAAAGAAATAGCTGGGCAATTTTGTCGCTATACCTTATTTTACTCAAATGTATCTAACATATTATCATTTTGACATTTAGTCAATATTAAAATCATTAATTATTTTACATTCCTTTTTTACACTAAGGGTTTGAAATTTGCTGTGTATTTTATACTTATAACACACCTTAATTTGGGAGCTAAATTTTCAGTGATTAAAGTAAAATGTACTTCTACTAAGCAGTAATATTTTACTCTATTTCAGTTCCTTAATCACATAGGATGTGTCTCAGATAGTCAGTAGGCATGTTGGCTCATGGCTACCATATTGAATGACACAGCTTTCTATCAGGTGACCCTTCTTATTTTATGTCTCATTATGTCATCAGGTACACTAGCCTCCTATAATAAGCAGGTTCCTGGATTATCCTATGAACATTTGCAGTAACTGGGGCTCAGTTTCCTCATCTGTCCAGTGGGAATACTAAGAATGGTTGCCTCACATAGTGGTTATAAGATGTCAACAGGATTACTTAAGTGACATACATACACAGGGCCTGTTGAATTGTAGGTACCAGCCAATAGGAGTTCCTGGTCTTGGTTTTCTAAGATTGCCATGAATTTCTCCTGGGCAGGACCAGAGTCCCCCAGATCACCTAAACATTTCCCACCATGCTGAATTCACAGTTCAAAATAAATACCTACAGGACACCTGGGTGGCTTAGTTGGGTGAGCATCGGGCTCTTGATTTTGGCTCAGCTTATGATCCTGGGGCTGTGGGACTGATTCTTGAGTCGAGCTCTGTGCTCATCGGGGAGTCTGCTTGAGATTCTCTCTCCTGCTGTCCTGCTCTGGGCTCCTGGTCACTCTCAAATAAGTAAATAAATCTTCAAAATAAACACATACATTTACATTTTTTTGTTGATTGATTAAGGTTATCTCAGAAGTATTCATAGTGACCAGGGGGTTTCCACTTGGATTTAAAAAGTTGAGTATATAACAAAACAGTGTACATTCAGTGGTGCACAGATAATTAAGAATTGACCGTGATTTGCCTTCATACGGAGTTCATGAATTTCAAGTTACTTTACATTAATTTTTATAATAAAAATGTCCTTTAAGTAATGTAATCAAATTTCAAAATTGTCAGCAAAGAAAGGACAGAAGAAAAATCATCTATAATCCTATCACAGCCCTTCTTACCAGTTTCGTGTTTTTACTCCCAATTGGAGTTATTCCAATATGCTTGATTCTAAGTTGAAAATAAGCTGCTTTCTCCATTTTACCGGTAGTGATACAGAGGCTCGGAGATTCAGGAAAACGACTCAGTTTACATCAGAAACCAGGGTCTGGGCAGGTCTTGGTAGAGCACCTTCCCTGGGGAACAACCGCTTTGAGCTTCCATGAGGGATATGAATTTGAGTGCAAGGCATTAGTAAGAAATTGCATCGTCTTTATTTTCACTGCATGTTTAGTTGCTTTCTAGGATTATGTCAAGATTCCTTAACATCAATAGAAAAGAGGGAATTTGCAAGAAAACACATGACTATGGCGTTCAGTTGCCATCTTTGCAAGGAACCTGGATTCGGTTAGATCGCCGAAGCTTTGTTTGACCTTAAACAGCTTTGACAGTTGAAATTTGAGATTTTAACCCCTCCATAAGGCTGTTAAACCAGCCAGAAAATGTGGAACTTTTGAGAAATTCCACAGATCGAAGGGACACCAATGGACTGAAAGGAGCCCAAATTCCGGTGGCCCAGACGCAGGTGCCTGTGAATGGGGGGAGGGGTGAGTGGTGCCTGGGGCGGCAAGTCTCTGGAGCTCCCTAAATGACCCGGCTCCTTGGACTTCAACTCTGTCTGTCCTGCCCTGTACTTCCCATAGAACGGATTTCTAGCACCTTGTTGTTTTGAACAAGAGTCAAGGAGAGGGGAGCCTGGCGCCCTCCGTTAAGCGAGTGCCTTCCGCTCAGGTTCTGATCCTGGAGTCCCCAGATCGAGCCCCGGGTCGGGTTCCCCGCTCAGCGGAGAGTCTGCTTCTCCCTCTCCTGCTCTCTCTCACTCTCAATCTCTCATAAATAAAATATTTTTTTTTTTAAAGGGAAAATCGTAACAAAGCCACCTCACCGTCCTGCACAGAACACGGGGACAAGTCTGTGTAGCGGGTAAGAGCCCGTGGTGCCTGCAGAACGTGCGGAGGCTTCCGAAGTGGGTTTTGATGACATCATGGGCAGAATGCGTCTTGACTTGTTTTGTGGATAGGTAACGGGGGTCAGAGATAGGTAACGGGGGTCAGAGATAGGTAACGGGGGTCACCTTTGCAGGCCCGGCCCCTGTCATCTAGGGCTCCACGTGGTTCTCCTGGTTCACCCCTGATGCTGTGGCTGCTCCTAACTAACCAGTCTAGTGCGATTTGAATAATCCCACGTGCCCTATTTCAATAGACTGATTTGACAGCACCTTTGAGTTTAGTTTGCTGATTACAACTGTCAAGTAGAGGGGCACCTGGGTGGCTCAGTCGGAGGAGTGCCAGACTCTTGATTTCGGCTCAGGTCACCAACTTGGGGTCGTGGGATTGCCTGCGGCTTCATGCTCATGGGAGAGTCTGCTTGAAATTCTCCCTCTCTCTCTGCCCCTACCCGCACCCTCGCAGTCGCAGGAGCTCTCTCTCTTTCAAAACAAAACAACAACAACAACACACACACACACACACACACAGACACAAAAAGTAAAAAAAAAAAAAGTCAAGTAGGAGCACAGGCTTCCTGTTTATAAAGGGGATAGAGAAATGGAGTAAATCCCGAACCCAGGGATGTTTCTTACCCACTAGGGCTGTGCTGGGGACTCTGGGGGCTATTTTCACATAAGATTCCTTCCCCAGGCTTCGGACTTTCATGTTCCAACTGTTGTTCCCCAGTGGCTTCTTCTGGGCCCCTCTGGCCTCCTCGCCACCAACCAGTCTCAAGGTTCCCAATGCGACTTTATCCAAACGCAGTTTAAGGACTGTGGCATGAATGGTCTTTCCCTGCCCGAGGAACTCCTCACCTGAACAGATGTATTCCCCGGGGCGGGCATCAGTGGGGCCACTTGCTGATAGGGCAATCGAGAGGTGACAGAGGGGAGCCAATCAGCTCACAGACACCCCACATGCACAGCAGGACTGACCCCAACCCCCTGGAGCACACGCCCTGGTGAGGATTTGATCGTGACCTAGAACTCCAGGGCTTGTGGCTAGGGCTGTCTGTAGACTCGTGGCCTCTCTGGGGCCTTCCCTCTCTTATCCTCCAGAAAGCAGAGCTGAAGCTTGCAAAGAGCTCGAGTTTCCCTGGGGGATGGAGTGGGAGGCAGGCAGGCCCGGCTGCAGCGGTAATTTGTCTGGTTTACTAGGTCAGTTTCCTGTCAGGGCTCACTGTGGTTTAAAATTATTGCGGAGCCGGTTTCTTATTGACAGAGGCCTTCTAAGCCCCTGGTCTGTCTGCTCCTGCTTCCATCCTGCAAGGAGCTGCTTCTCCAGCACCTTTGCAGGCCCGGCCCCTGTCATCTAGGGTTCCACGGGGTTCTCCTGGCTCACCCATGATGCATCAGGGCCCCCATTTGGGGCCGATCCTGGCGGTCCTTTGTCCTTTGCTCTGAATCACAGACAAACTGTCTTTTGCAAGAGATTTTCACTTGGTTTGTAAATGCAATCTGTTGTCTTCTATTCTCCCTTTTCCTTTGCGTGTGTGAGCCCTTCGGCCAGTTGTCCTCAGCCCTGTGGGGTTGCTCCCTTGAATGGGCCAGACTGGTCCTGTTCGGATATCCTCTATGTGCTAAATACACACCAGATTCCAAGACCCAGGGCGAAAAAAGAAGGTAAACTAGCTCATTACATTTTAAAAATATTAATTATGATGAAATGATAACATTTTAACTATATTGGGTCCCATAAAAAATTACCATTTATTTCAGCTGTTTTTCTTTAACGTGGCTACTGGAAAAAGGTGAACTTACACGTATGGGCTTGCATTCTATCTGCTGGGCAGGGCTGACCTATACTAATTTATTGTCTCTAAAATGCAGATCGTTCCTAGTTCCCGCCTGACTAGTTTCTCATCTCCAACAAGTTGCTTTGCCTATACCTAGCTTCAGATTCCTGGCTTCATGCTAATAATACTGCCTGTGCTTCCAGTATCCCATGAAATTTTATACGGGGTAGGGAACGCTTTGAAATGTGCGGTGCTGACTATAAGGAATTATAATTTTTATCAGATGGTAATGGCTGCCACTTATAATAGGGAAGCCAGCGTGTCTAGGATTATTTCTCATCCTCCACTTGGTGCCCACTGAGAGCCTTTTCCCCTCCTAAGAGTTAAGCACAGCAGTTAGAGAGAATCAGACTATCTTTGAGTTAACAGTTCCCAGAATAGAACTGGGGAAGTAAAAACAAAAAGGTCATCGAACCGGGTAAGGAGACTGAGGGCTGCTGGCATTTCACTTCTTTTGTTCTCGTTCTTGGCCATCGGAATAGAAACTGATGGGCCGTTGGTGGAGGGTTGGCCTCTGCAAAGTGGCCTGATCGGATTCCTGAGCTTCTAGGTCATGGAGCAGGATCGCGACTGGCCGGAGCCACGCTACTCCCTCCTGACCTTGAAAGGTGTGACGAGGGGACTTGGGAGCATTGCTCTGCCAGCCTCTGTTGATTCTCTGCGACACACTGGGCATCGATCTTATCTTTGTGAGAATTTGGTGAGCCAGCAAAGGAGTAAGTAGAGGAAATGAGAAAAAAAAATCCATGTTTGATATCAATTAACGGTGATAAAGAAACAAGCCAGAAACAGAGAAGAATATAAAATACTCCTCCCTTCCTGTCCTTCGGCTCGTTTTTACCCTCCGAGTGCACCATAGTCCCCTGCACTCCTGGTTCTCTGCAAATGAATGAATGAATGAATTGTTTGTGTCAAAACAGACATAGTCATTGGTAAAATAAAACCATTTTGGGTGTTGTGATTTATTTTCGCAGTTCCCAAGAAAGCTGCCAGAAGCTGTCAGGCATCCCCTTGGAGCAAAGCGGGACTCAAAGGGTGCTTGATGTATTGACAGCGAATAGAGAATGCGAACTCAGCCTCCATTTATGCAATATGATAGATTTTTGCGAGGGGTTGGAGAGAATCACTTCTCTTTTAACTGTGCAAACATAATTTTATATACACACAAAAATGCAATCATTTTATATATACATGCACTGTGTTCTTTGTTAGTATGATCTTTCTTTTCTGTTTTCTGCTTGGCTCCTTCCTTCTCCAGCCACTCTTGCCATTCACATCACCTTCTCCCACGGAATGCAAGTCAACACCCAAATATATGTCTTCCCTCCCTCACTTCTCTCCATTTTCATGTGATCACAGACATACATCAGATGCCTACAGCATTCCTTTTGTCAAGATATATTTTAGTTAAACAGAATAAAATCGTACTCCTTTCTTTATTCATTGATACTGCAGAGCTCTAAGTTATTCTTTTTAATGACCATATAATACTCCAATGTGTGGCACTAGCGTCCGTTCCCAACCTTCTCCTTAACAATAGGCATTCACTTTTTATTGACCTTTTGAACAAAGTTTATACAGATGTCTTCTTTCTTTTTTGTGGGTGTTTTTATTTTATTTATTTATTTATTTATTTATTTATTTATTTATTTATTTTATTTTATTTTTTAAAAAGATTTTTATTTATTTATTTGATAGAGAGAAACACAGCTAGAGAGGGAACACAAGCAGGGGGAGTGAGAGAGGGAGAAGCAGGCTTCCTGCCAAGCAGGGAGCCCGATGTGGGGCTCAATCTGGGGACTCCACGACCATGACCTGAGCCGAAGGCAGATGCTTAACCAACTGAGCCACCCAGGTGCCCCTGTTTTTATTTATAGTAACTAAGTGCCCAGGAGTGAGATTATAGAATATATATATATGCATTTTTAAATTTTAATAAATATTGTCATATTACTTTCTAAAAAGACAGAAACAATTCTCATTTTCATCTGCTATGTAAGAAAGTATTATTTTGCCACATCTTCCCCCCAGAAGGGCATTTTTTAAAAAAGAAATACTTTGCCAGTACGATAGATATAAATGAATAACTTATTGCTCAAGACCAGGGGTTGTAACCATTTTGGGGAGGGGGGATGGACGCTTTCTCAGAGTACCATTTTTTGATAGATAAAATAAATTACATAGGATTACAAAGAAATCTAATTATATTGAAATATAGTTATCAGGGATCCCCAAACCCCCAATTTACGATATAGACATATATGTGTCTCTATTAACATATTAAATAACAAAGTCTAGTTGCAGAGCTAATAGCTACCATAAATTCAAGGAAGTGATGAATATAGATGATATTTCAACATATATGCTCCAACTGCAACCTGCTAGGAAAATATCTGTGATTTATAAGGAGACAAATTCTTAGGCACTGCTGACATTACTCTCGTTCTTGCTGGAGCTTGTGAGTGGAACGAACACTACATTTCAGTTGGAAATTAATGAAACTAGAAATGTAATGTTTTTCCACCAAAGTTCACAGATTGTTCAATATTATCCCTAGACTCCTTGGAGCATCTCTGTACCCCACATTAGGTATGAACCCCTGCTGTAGAGTCTCAAAGCAGAGGATCTGGAGACCCTTTGATTCTACTCTTTCATTTTACAGAAAAGCGAGCCAATGCCCTAGAGTCTGGACCCTGACCAAGACCTGAGTTCAAATCTCGTGGCCCCCTACCTCGTATTTTTTCATCATAAATTTTACCTCTCTGCAGGAAGGCCTACCCCGGCAGAAGTTTCCTTAGTCTCCTCTGGTTGGCTCCAAGTCCCAGTAAACCAGCGGTTGAAAAACGATGGCTTATGGGGCCAAATCCAGCCTACTGCTGTTTTTTGTAAATAAAGTATTATCAAAACCCAGCTGTGTCCATCTGTTTACATATTGTCATGGCTAGTTCCTGTTATAATGGCAGAGCGAAGGGCATGCAACTGACCACGGGGGCCAAAGAAAAACTCCAGTGTTTGCTTTGTGGTCTTTTGCAGGAAAACTTAGGCAGCCCCCAGCTTAGACTCCCCCGTGGTGTGAATTCTCACTGCCACTGCACCTTGATGCTTCCAACTGTGCAGCTGGGGGGCACAACGGCACTCTTGTCTCAGAAACTTCGCAGAGACCGTTCCCTCTCTCGAGAGTATTGAACCCCCAGCCCCCACTCTTGTGATATCATGCCTTCCAAGAATGTTTCCCTGATCATCCCCTTCCTCAAGCCTGGATGTGTCCCTAATGGCATCCCTCTAGTGCCCTGTGTCCCCCTTGGCTAGAACTGGCTGTGTTTGACTTTGTCATCTAGGTGCCCGTGTGTCTCAGACTAGATAGAAGCTCCCTGAGGATACGGCTTATGTTTGCCTGGTTCACTGATACACCCTCGGTGTCTGCTCTTCGGAGATGCTTGAAATGGATTTGTGCAATGAGTGAATGAATCAAGTAGGTGAAGTTTATCTTCAGTGCCCCTTAATTTACCACTTTTGCATCCTTTTGTCTTTTCATTCAAGGACAACCTATCGATGCCCTGCTTTCATTTAAGATGGGCTCTCTATCATCCCCTTCTACTATTGAAGTGTGCTTTCAGGAAATAATCTGATAAACTCATTCTCGAATGCCTGATACAGATTAATTTAAGGGCCATGAGAGCTAAAACCTCATCTAGGTTATTTACCCCATTTATCAAATGCCCAGCACAGTACACGGCGCAAAGAAGGTGTTTAAGGGATATTTTCTGAATAAATTAATGTTTGTGGTAGCTCAGATTTGGTTTAAACCAAAGCAATACATCTAATTGTGGAATTTATGGTGTGAACGGCCAAGCTGGGAAATATTTTTGGATATAGAATGTCTCCTTTTGTGTTTCTGAACTGTCTCTAACTCAAGGACTTGCCTCTTACTTAACTCTAAGTGGTAGGCCAGCATCTCAGGTGAAGGAAGGGAAGCAGGTGGAAGGAAATGCCCGAGGAACACGAATTAGGAGAGCTATGAAAACCCAAGGAAGGTGAGTTTTTTGTGAGAAAGTCCACTCTCTTGGTAGCTCCTGTATCTTAAAGTTCTTTCAACCCTAAGGTACAAGAGGACACTTTTTCATGTTTATGGGTATTCTCAACAGCCCAGCTTCTGACCCCCCAGTTCTAGCTGTGCTCTGGGACCACTCTTGTTAGCTTTGGATAAGGGTGAGAGAGGGTGCTCAGCGACTCGAGTGCCGCGTGACCAGAAGCCTCCCTCCCAGGGCGAAGGCCCCATGGTGCTGGCTAGCCCCGCTTCCTTTCACCAGAGTCTTCGGAGGCTCTCAGGGCCAGCACTTTGGGCTGCTCCTGGCCATACAGGCTGCTGGGAGCGACTGCTTGTGACTCTCAATATCCCTCCCCCCCCCCCCATACTGGGCCTCCATCTTTCTCCAGTGCCCTGAGCCTCTACTGGTAAAGAGATCCCACTATCCCTCTGAAGTGCAGAGAAGTAGGAAATCTCTCAGCAATGCTCCTAGATCTTTTGCAACCTTGCAGAAAACTGGAGAACCGATTGGGTTGCTGTCATAGATCTTCCCAGCTGTCAGCTCTGAGAGAGCCCAAGCTAGCGAGAAGGGAAGGCAGGGAAAGTGAGAAAAATGACAAACGTGGCCTTCCACATCTTCGCCCTCTTTGGACTGTGGCTGGGAAAGAGAAGGTAGATTAGTGAAGAATGAGCCCCTTCCCACAGTCATTGCTTCTGAGGTGGCTTTTCTTGGGTGGAGAAGATACAGTGGATTCTATTTTGATTTAAGGCCTCTGGCTCTGTGGGCTCCTAATACTGGGCACTTTCTTTCCTGGTCCCTTGTCCTCTTATCCAGCCTGCTTGAGAACTCTATGCTGGACTCCCCGCAGTTCTAGTCCCTTCTCCTGCTTGAGAATCTGTGCAGAATTATCTTAAAATTTTTTGTTTCTTTTTTTAAGGCTTGATTTATTTATTTAAGACAGAGAGAGGTAGCAAGAGAGAGAGAGAGAAAGGGAGCATGAGCAGGGAGGAGAGGGAAAAGCAGACTCCTCACTGAACAGGGGGCCCGCTGCAGGGTTCCATCCCAGGACCATGGGATCATGACCTGATCCGAAGGCAGACACCCGGGTGCCCCAACTGTGCAGATTATCTGAAGTCATTCCCTGGGCAGCCGGTCCACCTAGGCCTGGACCCCTAAGGTCTTCCTAACACATCCGGTGTGACCTGCTGGGCGACGTCAGCGGCGCGTGCCCAAGATGGGCCATTGGCCCCGGGCATTCCTGTAGCGAGTCAGAGCAGGAAAATCATGTAAGCGCCACAGACTTCTTCGTCCACAGGGCAACTACGAATCCCTTCTTTTCTGGAACGTACCACCAGCCCAGGGATGGACTGGGACGAATATTTGGCCTCAGGCAATGCTGGAGCCCAGGGAATGCTTTAGATGCATGTGTGTTTTCTCACAGAATTATAAAGCCCAGCAGCTCCCAGTGCCAGAGGCTGCAGAGAGTTTCTGTGTTTCTCCACTATTCATCAGTGATTACATACCCCCCCGAACACCTGCAGGACAGATTCATAAAGCGAGCATTCATGGACTTTGGCAAGGCCTTCCTGGGAACTGCAGAGCGTGGACCACGGTCATTGTATCTCCAGATAAAAACATTCTCTTACCAAGGAGGCCTCTGAAAATAGAAGCAGGCTGCAATCTCGGTTTGGCACCACGGGGTATTAAAAAGAAAAGTGTTACTTCACCTCGTCTCTTTATAAAGTCAGCCCGCCATGGGGCTGCCGCGATCCCGGACAGACTCTCTTTCAGGACCCTGTGGGGAGTGAGAAGAGGGGAGTGGTGGGCACTGCATTGATTGGGACAGAGGACAGCCCGGCCATCGGGGCCTTGGGGCCTGGTCTCCTGTAAGTCACACTGATTTACAGCAGGAGAACAGGAAATACGGAGCCTGGGTGGCCTGCTGTGTAATCCTGGGTGACAGATTGCTCCTGCCACTTATGAAAACGGTACGATAATTAATCCAAAAAGGCCAACAATAATAAATAACCATCACAAAAATAACATCTCGATACAAACGATGGTGGTGACTTTTAGCAGGATTTTCCCTTCACCTATTTTATTATTTTATTTTATTTTACTTTATTTTATTATTTTATTTTATTATTTTATTTTATTTTATTTTATTTTTTCCTTTCCAACACTCACTATTAAATGACAAGATGGCCATGGCTGGTGCAGGAAAGCTCTGGAAATCCGGGCTGGGGCACAGTGGCTAGGTCCGAGCTGAACATGCAGAGCCAGGAGTGTCCTCAGAAGGACCATGGGGACCATTTTACAGAGGAGGGTGGCTGAGACTTGTCTGGAAACATACAAATATTTTTTCTGCAGAGGCAAGAAGAAGTTTATGTAGACTCATGCTCAGATGAAATTGGCGAGCCTGGATCATTCAGCAGGATTTTTCTTGAGTGAGAGTGGGAGAGGGGGCGGGGAGGGCTCCGGATCTCCCCTCTGCTCTGCCTGTGTAGACAGCCTCCAGTAGTCAATTAGCCTCCTGAAGTGCCTCATTCTCAGATAACAGCTTATCCACTAGGAGAAGCGACGCTCACAGTATGTTCTATCCTCACACATATAAACACACATCGTCACAAACTCATTTAGGTTAGAAAGGACTTTTAATGGGACATCTGGCTCTCTTCCACTACTTCTTGTCAAGGCAAAGTGGGTTCCCTTGTTAATATCCCATAGCAACCACATGGATGGCGAGAATCTGTGGTTACATGGAAATATTTCTTGTCTCTTGTTATCGATACGACTGATCCCAGGAAGCAAAAATAAAATGGTTAAACCTAAGAAAGGACAGTCAGAATTTCCCTGTATGTCATCACCCTGAAGGACAGAGGATGCTTACTTGTTGGGCATATAAGGGAAGCCAGGAGTCTTATGGGAGAGGACAGGTGATGGAACTGACTTAGAGGCCTTAGTAAAAACTCTGTTCTCTGGATGAAGGAGCAGCAGAGAAAAGTGGCAAAGGATACAGATTCTGGAGCCGGACTTCCCGGGTTGGAATCCCAGCTTGGTTATGAATTACCTGTGGGAACTCGGACCTGGTTTTTCACCTCCCCATTTTTCTGGGTTGCAGTAACTTTCTCATCTGTAAAATGGCTTCATAATAGTTATACAAATCTCAGTGGGTTCTTGCAAGTTTTAAACACATCTTCAGACAGGGCCCAGCTCTATTAATGGTATCCCTAGTTAAACTACCCAGATCACTGGCTGTGGCTAACGGTCTGTTTGTGGCATTCCTTACATTTCTAGCAATGATGGCTCTACTCCATGTTTCATGGTCACAATTATTAAGCACTTACTGTATGCCAGGGACTGTGAATCCCTCTTCTATATAATGACCTTCTATTTTACAAAGGAGAATGCTGAAATGAGAGGGAATAATTCATTTCAGGCCACAGGGCAAATCAGTAGTAGTCTAACATTCAATCCAAGTGAACTCCAGCAACTGTGGTTTTCATTAGTAAGCTATCCCACCTGCTTTTACCTCAGAAGAGTCAAAAACTACAATAAATTTTGTTTTCCATCTTTTTTTTTTTTTAGCTGTTCTTAGTGTCCTAGTCAATAGTTTTGAAAGTACGATTCAGGCAATGGCTGAATGTTAGCAAAGATTCATGTTCATATAGCAGTGCTCTATCCGGGTAGACCCTCGGCAGAGTACAGGAAGTCCTCATTCTGCCGTTAATCTAAACTGAGTTCAGAGCCTGCCACTGTCCATTATATCCCAAATATCAGTGTTCTCATTAATAAAATGGGGATAAAAGAAACCCCCTACCTTGAAAGACCTTTTCCATGTTTAAATGTAATAATAAGTGTTAGAAGACCTGGCATATGTTTGGCTCTCAGTAACCATTTTATTAAGGTTAGCAAAGGTCAACTCCTTGAAGATCTCAACGGATTATTTGGGGGGGGGAGTCAGAAGTGATGAATAAAAGGAGAAAATGTCATCAGCTCCTATAACATCCGACACACTGAAATGAAATATTTCTAACTCCTGATGTCAATATGTAAGCAACGTAGTAGGAAGCAAGCCATTATTTAAATTGTTCTACGTGTGCAAAAATTTAATAAAATCAGGTCTCTGCCACGTCTAGTTTTTCCTTAAAGTGGGTTTTTTTTGTTTGTTTGTTTGTTTGGGTATGGATAATTCCCTGAGCTTCCCAGTGTATTTTGCGTGGAGGTAGACATGATCTGTGATACTTGAAAAGAGCAATGAGATTTTATAAGATGATTTCTTATTATCCTGTCCATGTCACCTGGTAGCTCATGACTCGATTTGGCTCCGTCCACAGCGGAGCCTCCATATCGCAGGGAGTGGAGAAGGTTGTCAGTTACCTAATAATGACGAAGCTCCGGATAATTTAGGGAGCATAAAAAGCTTGCTCTTTTCTGGATGATATGGTTAATTATCTGGTTAAATTAGGTTAAAACCTTTTTGTCAGGGGGGGTCTCTAATTATCTGGAAAACCAGGTAACTGTGTCCTTTTAAGAGCCTTTAGGCTTGAATTATTCATCGACAAAAGCCAGCGTCCGGGAAGATCCCCAATTCTTCACCTGCCTTTTTGTGCATAGATTTGGACGGAGACTCTTGAGTTATTCTATTTACAGCTTCTTGTAGATGCAAAATATTCAAACCATCTCCATTTTTTTTTCTTATACAAAAGAGAGATCCAACTTTGAGCTGGGAGGATGCTGGTGCTCCACTTGGAAGATTGGGAGCAAATTTTCCCAAGAGACACAAACAAACACATACACAACTGGCATACCAATGAGGTCTTTTTAGAAGCGACACATTAAAATGCAAGGCAGTAGATAATGAGATAAGCGGCAAGTTACAGGTTTCTTAATTCTAGCGTGAAAGGAGAGAGGGGAGAAAAAAGAACAGAAAACCCCCCATAAAGTAGCTTAGCACAAGGATCTCCTGGGCTTGATAATCAGCGTGCTTGGGGAGGGGGTGAGGGGGTGTTTTCTGCAGTCATCTCAGTGACATAAATGGAACGGGAAAGAATTGTCTTAGAGGTGACAGGAGCGAGATTAAAACCATGCTCCTTTTTTCGGTCCTGATTTACTTCTGTGTCCCACCTCTAGTAGCATATTTCTGATTCTCAGATAGAGGACATCTCTTCTGGTTACAGCTTGACTCTTTCCTGGCTTTTTTTGGGTGAAAAATCAGTACCATTTCTTGAGAACAGATATTGTAGCAAGCATATTACTGCAAAGTTTGATCTCATTTCCAGCATCCTTACAGCAGCCCTGCGGGATGTTGTGATTGCCCTCTCGTGATAGCTGGGGAGACAGGCTTAAAAGTTATTGCTGAAGGCTGGAAATCAGACCCAGGTTTTGTGGACTCCAAGACCAGGCTCTTAGCCATAGCTGCATTCAGAGCCACCTAAGTTATGCTTCAACAAATGATCTCTTTGCCAGGCTTCGGTCTAGAAAAGAAATAGAACAAGAATTAGTCTGGGGCTACTTAGTAGAGGTGCAATGGTTAGCTGTTGCCTTTAGCTGGGTGGCCTTAGGCAAGTTACTTGACTTCTCTGAGTTAGTTTTCTCACTGGTAGAACTGAGATATGGATATGTATTTTTCAAGGTGTGTTTTGAATATTAACTAATGTAAGCAAAAGCACAGGAATAGTTCATTCATGTTTAGAAAATAAAAACCAAACCAACCAGACAAGAAAACAAGATCCTAAGCGCAGGAGAAAATCAGGCTTCGTATCCACATGAGTTAAAGTTACTTCCTCTTTTCAGTAAATGGTGTTGGAAAAACTGGACTGTCACGTGTAAAGGAACGAAACTGGACCACTCGTCTAATACCCTACACAAAAATTATCTCAAAACAGATTAAAGACTTCACAGTAAGACCTGAAACCACAGAACTCTTAGAAGAAATCTTAGGTGGGTAAGCTCCTTGACATCCATTCTGGTGATGATTTTTTGGACTTGACACAAATAAAAGCACAAATAAAGAAGTTGGACTTTGTCAAACTAAAAACCTTCTGCACAGCAAAGAGAATATCAACAAAATGAAAAGGTAATCTGCTGAGTGGGAGAGAATATTTGCCAATAGTATATCTGATAAGAGGTTAATAGCCAAATTATAAAAAGAACTCATACAACCCAATAGCATGATACCAAACAATCTGATTTAAAAATGGGCAGAGGCCCCGAACAGACAGTTTTCCAGAGAAGACGTGCAGATGGCCATGAGGGACATGAAAAGGCGCTCAGCATCACTCATCATCAGGGAAATGCAAATAAAAACCACAATGACATATCACCTCAACCCGTCAGCATGGCTTTTATGAAAAACAGAGGCGATAACAAGTGTCGGCGAGGATGTGGAGAAAAGGGAACCCTCGTGCCCTCTTGGCGGGAATGTAAGCTGGTGCAGCCACTCGGGAAAATAGTATGGAGGTTCCTCAGAAACTTCAACTTAGACCACCATATGACGTAGCAATTCTACTTCTGGGTATTTATTTGAAGAAAACGAAAAACACTAACTCAAAAAGATATCTGTACCCTCGCAGTCACTGTGGCATTATTTACAATCGCCAAGATGTGGAAACAACCTCAGTGTTCATCGACGGATGAACGGATGAAGAAAATGTGATGTATGTGACATATGTAATATAAAAACAGTACTCAGCCACAAAAGGGAAGAAGATTTTGCCATCTGTGACAACATGAATGGACCTTGACGGCAAGGAATCATGCTAAGTGAAGTGAGTCAGAGACAAATACCGTATGAGTTCATATGTGGAATTTAAAAAAGCAAAACAACCCCCCCCACTCCAAAAAACCAAAGCAAACAAACAAACAAAAAACCCCAAACCCACACAAAACCCAAGCTCATAGATACAGAGAACAGGCTGGTGGTTGCCACGAGGTAGAGGGTATGTGTATGGGGGGGAATGAAAGAAGTAAATGGGGTCAAAAAGTATAAACTTCCAGTTATAAATAAATAAGTCCTGGGGACATAACGTACAGCATGATGACTATAGTTAAAGATACTGGGTTGGATATATATTTTTAAAATTTTTATTTATGTATTTAAGAAAAAGAGAAAGAAACGGATAGAAAACAGGAGCAGGGATGCAGCAGGCAGAGGGAGAGCCAGGTTCCTTGCTGAGCAGGGAGCCTGACTTGGGGCTCGATCCTAGGACCCCGAGATCATGACCTGAGCTGAAGGTAGATGCTCAACTGACTGAGCCATCCAGGTGCCCAATGCCCTTTTTATTCAGCAGAAGGCAACGGTTAACTGCGTAAGAGTGGGTCATACCCAAGCCAATCTAAAAGAGCCAGAAGGATTCAGGACAGTGGCTGAAAGCTGGTCATGCAGGCACCAGTAGACCAGTGGGTGAGCTCAGTTTTTCACAAAGGAAGAAGAAGAAAAACCTCGGGGGCATTTCCTACCCGGGCGGGGAGATTTCTGATCTTGGAACGGTTCAAATGACAAGCGTGGTGGTTCTGTTATTCTATTGTCCAATGTCAGGGTGAAGATCCCACACCTGGATGATTCCCCCCAGATTCCCTCTAGTTTTCTCTACAAATACTTGGCAATTCTGGAAAGGGCAGAATTTATTTATTCATCATCACCATTATTATTATTTTTTTAAAGATTTTATTTATTTGACAGAGAGAAACACAGCCAGAGAGGGAACACAAGCAGGGGGAGTGAGAGAAGGAGAAGCAGGCTTCCCGCCGAGCAGGGAGCCTGATGTGGGACTCGATCCCGGGTCTCCGGGATCATGACCCGAGCCGAAGGCAGTCGCTTAACCAACTGAGCCACCCAGGCGTCCCTCATCATTATTATTTTTATTCCTTAGGGCATATGGTGGTACCTAAATGGCAATGTTTAACCAAGGGTGGCGCTTTATATATTTTTGATCACTCTGATGACTTCTGGGGAATGATGGAAGAAACCATTTAAAAGCTATATTTCACTCATCTCTAAATTTAGTTTGCAAAAGAAGAAATGAAGCCCCTGACTTCGAATGGATGGTTCCTGGGAATGATAGTGTCCAAAACGTACTTCCCCATTCCCAGCCTTCCTGCAACTTAGCTCTTTCACCTTTTTCATTATTCCCTGCCAGCCTCCAGCCTTCACCACCAAATGTTTTGAGGATCAGAAAGCTGACACTCCAGAAAGTCTGGTCATTGAGTAAATTTTTTGAAGTTTTGGTAACACACCTCCGTTTAGAGAACAAGTCTTGGTTTTAGGATCTGAAGATAAATTGCAGCTTCAAGCAGGAAATCTTTTGTAACCAGGTTTCCCATATGTTGCTAGAGGATCAAGAGAAAGTCTGTTCATGTCTTAGAACTGGTTTTGGGGCAGTGGTTTCAATTTTGACTAAATATTGGAATCACTTCAGTGTTTAAAAATTACTGACGCCTTGGTCCCACTCCCAGAGTTTGTAATTTAGTTGGCCAGGGGCACAGTGTGGGCACTGGAATTTTGCAACTATCCTCCCGTGTTCTCGGGTACAACCGAGGCTGAGTACCACTCTCTTGGGCGTCTTGGCCTCGCTTAGCTTGAGATAGTCCGCAAGAGCTATGCCTCACCTCTTGAGGAGGAAATCAGAACGAGAACAAAGAGAAAAGAGGTTAAGACATAAGAAAGTATTCAGAATAAAGGTTCATTATTAACCAAACCCAGTAAAGGAGGGGAAAGATATTTTCATTTCTGCCCAAGGCCATATGTGAGTGCCTGTGGGGGAGAGTATGTCCATAGCTCAGTGACTGAACCCTAATTCATACCTGGCTCAGAAGCTGACGTCGTTGGATTATAGCTATACAGCTGGTCTCAGTCTTGGCCTAGCCTCTCCCACGGGGACTGTATTGTAGCAACACGTCTCATTTATAGAACTCCCATGCAGGGGCCCAGAGACCCGAAACTATCAATTGAAACCGTGTGTCCATTACTTCGGTGAATTCAATTCCAAAGCATTTTGGCTTCTCCAAATAGGCCATTTTCACTAGAAAGGGGTAGGGGGGAACACAATGGAAAGGAAATAGGTCTTTCACAGTCACCCTTCCTATTTCTGGTAGGAAGTCTTGACACAGAGGTAATAACGGGAATAAATTCTAATCAAATTTTGAGGCCCAGGTCAGGCTCGGTACTGGCTTGTGCAGAGGGGTAGATGAGGGGGAGAGCAAGTGAGCAGGGAAGAGGGTGAAACTCTGGTGCCTGAGTGTTAGCGCTCCAACATCCATAGAGAGCACCTTCTAGAAGAAGACCAGCTCGAAATTTCTTTACTCCTGAGGCTTCTCTGGAGGCTTTCCCCCCACTTCCCAGTTGACAATAGGAAAGGAAACTGAGACCCAGAGAGAGAAAATGTCTTCATGAAAGTCACACAATTAATTAATTAGCAGATGACGTGGAATGAAAAGCTGATATAAAGCTGGGTGCCTAACCCTGCCTCCCTCTCCCTGCCATGTTGCCTGGAAGGGACCACCGTGACGTTAAGGGAGGTCGAAGGAGACAGTGTTCTGGGAGGTGTTGCTAAAACAAAGGAAGCCCACGATTCAGGAAAAAATTTCCAGAAGTTTCAGGTCAAGAGAATTTTCCGGGGTTGTCCCGGAAAAGATATGCCTAGGGCTTGAGGGTAATCCAAAAATGGGGATAGATGTGGGGAACATTTTAGAGGGAGAACAAATGAGATCTATGGGACTCACTGGGTTGTGAAGAAGGGGGAAAAAGGACAGGGTCAGGGGATGATAATTCTCTCATTTTGATGCCTCAAAGATCTGTACGTGTCTCTGTCCAGTTTATTGATTCAAATGACTTAGGTAATGGCTTCTATTATGTAGTTAGCTTTTCTCTATTGAGAGCCAGGTGTTTTCCTTCCATCTAACATTATTAAGAAATCAAGGGCTAACGCCATTACTCTTCTGCCTCCTAGAGTTACCATTCCCATTACTATCCCTAATGTTGTTCCCGATGTGCTGTTTGGGAAGACAAGGCATTTACACCCCAGAGAAGCCCAAAGCCGTTTTTACCCTGATCTTGCTAGCCGTCTCCTTCTCTACCATATACAACTGGAATTTATTTCTTAAGCATTTAAGGAAGAGCTTACTACATACAAAGTGCCGTGCCAAGCCCAAGGGCCAAAATGGAAAGCATTTTGAGTATGCCAGGAGTTCAGACAGTAGGAACACTGTGAAAATTGGGGCACCAGGAAGGGCCCTGGAGAGGAAACAGATTGGATCACTGCCATGCAGGAGAGAAATAGGACTTGGGGCAGGAGAGGCAGCTTGAGCACAGACATGGATTGGGAGGTGTCTTTAACATACTGGATGAAAGGGATAGGACCAGCGATGAAAGCATCTGGGAGGAGGGAAGTAGGGATGGGATGGCGCCTTGGGTTTTGACTCGATGTCCGGGTGTCTAGCCATGGCTAATGTGCTGGATGGAGCCGTCTGCACCTCACTCTGAACTATGTCACAGCCCGCACTTTGCACCAGCTGGATGACTGCACGAGATTCTACTGTATCCCCATGTCCTGCAAAGTGTGACTGCAGCTTTCTGGTGGGGGAAGTGAATGGGCAAGAGATCAAACCTTGAAACTTATGAATGAGAACAGTGTGGTGAAGAAGAGTGTGAGGGTCTGGGTGGTTTTAGGTTACGGGGCAACCAAACAATTCTAAATTAAATTTCTATGGTAATGTTCAGGGACTTTCTTTCTTTTTCTTTTTTCTTCTCTTCTTTTCTCTCTTTCTTTCCCTCTCCCTTTTCTCCCTCCCTCCTCCTTTCCTTCCTTCCTCCCTCCCTATCTCCTTCTTTCCTTCCTTCCTTCCTCCCTCCCTCCCTTCCTCTCTTTCTTCCTTCCTTTCCTTTCCTTTCCTTTC
>PITA01002559.1:0-158229 GCA_004023965.1 Spilogale gracilis | reverse complement strand
TTTTTTTTTTTTTTTTTTTTAGCTCCCTTTCTTGGCATAGTAAATTGGGGAAGTCTTATTCTGGACCAAAACATTTGTCAAGCATATCTGGAAATGAAGCTTTTGACAGGAAAAGAGGGTGTCAATATGGAAAGCCTAAGAGAGATGCTCTCCTTGGCCTGTGTTGAACTCTGTTCAATGTAATGAACGGACTGGAACCCCTAGACTTTCAGGTCAAGCTCTTATCCCCCTACTAAAAATCTTTCCACCAGGAAAGCAGACAGTCAGAATTTCTGTACTTCTAAGATCTCCTCTTCAGACCATTGCTGGATCCACAATGTCTAACTTCAGTGCCTGGAAACACTGTTTTTTAAGAAAATTTCCAATGGATAGTTAAAAAAAGTGATTAAACAAATTCTGAAATCCATAGTTTTAGGGATTTCTACTGTTCTTTGAGAGAGTAACCCATAGGCATCACTTGTGTATCTAGAGCCCATATTTTAGTAGAAAATAAGCTATAGAAGACCAAACAGTTTTAGTGGGCCCAAGCACATACCTGGACAAGCCCCGCATCGGGCTTCCTGCCCAGCAGAGGGCCTGCTTCTCCCTCTCCTTCTGCCTGCTTCTCTGCCTACTGGTAATCCCTATCTCTGTGCCAAATAAATAAAACCATTAACAATAAATAAATGCATACGTACTTGTTAGTGTATTGTTAAAATAAGGTCAAGTCAAAAATACTTTATATATAAAGTAGATATTCTAGATATCTACTTCCTAGATATCAGCTGATACATAGCCAGAGAGAAAGTACATAGCCTAAACAGGCTGGAGTGGAGTTTCTAAAGTTGAATATATATAAGGATTTCCTGGGAAGATCGTTAAAACACAGATTCTGATTTAGTAGGTCTGGGATGAAATAGGAAGTTCCGTATTTCGAGCAAGCCTCCAGGTAATGCAGATGGTGCTGGTCTGAAGACTGACAGGACACTGAGAGCCTGCCATTAACAATTACCAAGTAACCAAGAAGTTGTCTTAATTCCCTTGATCCCTGTGGCCATCTCTCTTCATCAACTAGTTACAACATCTTTAAGCATATACTCTAGTCTTTGAAATGTGAATAATCTGAACAGCAGATATGGTTTCAAAGGTAGCCCCCAGGGACTCCCATGAACATCTGCTCCCACAGCAGTGAGGTCTAGCATTTCTGGCCTGGGGTACCTTTTGATAATGCTACAAAAAGTTGGTTTAATTTTTAATTGAACTTTAACCTATCCCCGTTCTTACATTCTTAGTCATTTTGCTTTGTGCCATGGTATTCAAAGTCCTTTTTCTCATGCATCATCTCATTTTTACAACAACCTTTTACAGCAAGTGAATGAGTTATTACTGTTATTTTCATTTTATAGGTGAGGAGCTGAAGCTTAAAGAGCTTTGAGCAATATCACATAGCGATAGTAGGGCCAGGCCTACTTGTTTTGGGTTCTGGGATTCTTTATGTATAACCCAATCCTATCCTGTCCCCTCCTTCCACTCCCACCCATGGTTATGTAAAGAGAAATACATGAAAACAATATGAATATAGTCCTTTCATTTAGGTGACTTTTGTTCAAAATGCAGAGTCCTCTTTCTGTGGACTGTCAAAGGAGAATGATTTGCTCTCTAGAAGACACCACTTCCAAGACCTCCCAGCAGGGGGCACTATGGCATCGGAAACTCAATTTTGCTTGCTGTTTATGGTTCTTAGGGTTTTTCTCTTTTGTTTTTATTTTTGTTTTTCCACCTCTGTGTTTTTACTAGGTTCTTATTCAAATTTACTAGACTGGCATCATAAACTGCTGTTTATCACTGGAAACAGTTCATCATACTTAATCATTTAAACATAGTTTTATTTTGCTTAAAAACAACCACCACCACCTGTGGAAGCAATTATGGTTGATGCTTCAAACATCAAGTTTCCCAGTAGGAAGAAGTCCAAGATGTCAGCCCAGGAAGATCCTGAATTCACCTCATCCCACAACACACTGACTAAACAGCTATGAGTACAGAAGAGCTCTACTTTTCAAGGGCTCCCACTCAGACTTGGGGCCCAGTGCAAAAGCAGCCATTTGCAAAGTATCTAGACTATTTGTGAAGGAGATATACTTACTGTTCTTACAGAGTCTGCCAGAGGGACAGGGTCCTGCTGGGAGTCTCTCAGATAAAGATGCTGGCATATGCCATTTTTGCACTCTCCCTCTACTTTACTAGTGCACACAAGCTCACACAGTTCCTGAAGTTTCCCGATGCCCTGCTAAAGCCAATGGGTGTACCTTTCCCCCACACTTCTAGCTGCCCTACTAAAGGCCACAGACACACTCAGCCCCTGCTCTCCAGATGCCTTGCTAAAGCTTGTGGGTGCATATAGACTTTGACTGCCTGGCTCTGGTGGGCTTGTGTTCCTGAGTCCTATGGGACTATACCAATTAGAGAGACAGTTTTGGCAGGCTATGACCCCCAGAGCAGTGCTCAGACAGCAGACTGAAGCAAAACTCCAGTTTCTCCATGAAAAAGGCCTTTTTATTTGCCTTGATCTTCAACCTAAGGGGCAGGCTTCAGGTTTGCCACACACCTAGAGGCTACAGAGTTGCTCTCATGGAACGGAGACCAGGGGACACCATCTTCTGTTCTCCCAGTATAGCTACTGCTCCCAGAAAGCTTATACCGTCTTCTAGTGCCCCAGTTCTTGCAGTGTTGCCCAGGAGACACTCCCAGATCACCTGGTCTGGAGGCAAGCTGTCTTTATGACTGTGGTCACACAAGACTTTATTTATTTATTTATTTATTTATTTATTTATTTATTTATTTTTAAAGATTTTATTATTTATTTGACACAGAAAAAGAGATCACATGTAGGCAGAGCATCAGGCAGAGATAGAGGAGGAAGCAGGCTCCCCGCTGAGCAGAGAACACAACGTGGGCCTTGATTCCAGGACCCTGACATCATGACCTGAGCCAAAGGCAGAGGCTTTGGCCCACTGAGCTCCCCAGGTGCCCAGAACCTTATGTATTTCTATACTTTAAAAGTTGCATTCTGAGGGTCTGACTCTGAATCAGCCTGTAATTAGGGTCTGACCAAAATCACATTCTCTGAAACTCTGGCAGGTCTTGATATATGCTCAACAAGTGGATATGTAAATCAGACTGTTTAGACAATTGCAAAAGTTCAAGAGTTAGGGCAGGATTGAGCAACAAGTTTCATCTCCTATACTAGGCAACTTCTTCAAGACTGGAAGAAGTGGTTGTTTCACCTAAGACATGGAAATAAACACAGAAAGTCAAGCAAAATGAGGAAACAGAGTAATGTGTTTCAAACAAAAGAGCAATATAAAATCTCCTAAAAAACAATGAAACAGAGATAAGTAATTGACCTGATAGAGTTCAAAGTAATGGTCATAAATATGCTTACCAAACTTGAGAGAAGAATGAATGAAAACTGAAAACTTCAATAGAAAAATACAACATATAAGAAAAGTATCAAATAGAAGTCACAGGGTAGAAGAATAAAATAACTGACCTGAAATAAATAAATGCATACATATGTACATACTAGAGGGATTTAACAGCAGACTAGAAGAAGCAGAAGAAAGGACCAGTGAGCTAAAAGAGCAGTGGAATTCACACAAAGAGAGCAGCAAAAAGCATAAAGAATTTTAACAAGTAGAAATACCTTAAGGGAAATATAGGACTATATCAAGCAGGATAACATTAGCATTATAGGGGCCCCAGAAAGAGAAGAGAAAGAAAAAGAGACAGATAATTTATTTGAGAAAAAATAATGGCTGAAAATTTTCCTAACCTTGGGAAGGAAACAGGCTTCCAGATCCAGAAAGCCCAGAATGTTCAAAATAAGATGAAGCCAAAGAGATCCATACCAAGGCATAAATATTACAATTAAAATGTCAGAACTTAAAGGTAGAGAAATTTAAAAGCAGCAAAAGAAAAACAAAACAAAACACAAAAAACCAAAAAACAAGACAAATAAAAAGCTAAGTAGTTCTATGGAAAATGACAAGAGAATAAATCTACTTTCAAAAAAAAATAAATAAACAAAAGCAGCAAAGAAAAACTTGTTACATACAAGGGAAGCTTCCTAAGACTCTCAGTAGATTTTTCAGTAAAAGCTTGAAGGCCAGAAGAGGGCATGCTGAAAGAAAAACAAAATAAAACTTCCAACCAAGAATACTCTACCCAGCAAGGTTGACATACAGAATTGAAGGAATGGTAGTTTTCCAAGCAAGCAAAAGCAAAAGGAGTTCAGTATACTCAACCAGCCTTACAGGATACATTGAAGTGACTTCTTTAGTTGAAAAGAAAGGGTACTAATTAGTAATAATACTACTTATGACTTATATTACTTATTACGTAAAATTACTTGTAAATAATATTACTTATTACTAATAAGATAATAGAGAAATGTAAACCTCACTGGTAAAAGTAAATATATAGTAAAGTTAGTGGATTAACTACTTACAAACCAAGTATGAAGGTTAAAAAACAAAAGTTATAAAAATAACTATTATGATTAACTAAGGGATACTTAAAATTCAAAAGATGTAAAATTTGACAACAAAAACAAAATATGCTGGGGGGAGTAAAAATGTACAAGGTTTGAATGTATTTGTAGTTCCTATCAACTTAAAATACACTCACACACACACACAAATATGATATGTGTAAGTCTTATGGTAACCCTGAATCAAAAACCTATAATACACAAAAATAATGAGAAAGGAATCTAAGCATAACACAGAAGTCATCAAACCATAATGGAAGAGAGCAAGAGAGGATGAATGGAACAAGAGAGAAACTACAAAACAACAAGATAGCAATAAGTACATAGCTATCAATCATTACTTTTTTTTTAAATATTTTATTTATTTGACAGAGAGAAACACAATGCAAGAGGGAACACAAGCAGGGGGACTGAGAGAGGGAGACGCAGGCCTCCCGCCGAGCAGGGAGCCCGATGCGGGACTCGATCCCGGTCCGGGATCATGACCTGAGCCGAAGGCAGTCATTCAACCAACTGAGCCACCCAGGCGCCCATATCAATCATTACTTTAAATGTAAATGGACTAAATTCTCTGAACAAATGACAAAGAGTGGCTAAATGACTGGAAAAACAATGTATCTATACACTGCCTACAAAAGACCCAATGCAGATGTTGAAACAAAACACAGTGAAACAAAATGCATTGATATAGAGAACATAACAGTGGTTATTAGAGGGAAGGGTTTGAGGATTGGGTGAAAGAGATGGGTCTAGAGGTACAAATTTCCAACTATAAAATGAATAAGTAATGGAGATACAATGTACAGCATAGTGACTGTAATCAATAATATTTTCGAGCATACTTGAAAGTTGCCAAGAGAATGTATCCTAGAAAATTCTAATCATACATACAAAATTTGTGATTACTATGGTGACAGTGTATAACTAGACTTACTATGATGAACATTTTGCAGTGTATACACATATGGAATCATGTTGTACACTTGAAACAAATAAAATGTTATGTTATTTATGCCACAATTTTAGAAGTTTCCCATAAAAATACTTTCCCTTATATCTATACTTCTTTGTAATTAATGGGTTCAGTAAATCAGATTGTGGGGGAAAAAAGATATGAAGGCTCTGTAACTTCAATCCCTTGGTATCTATAGCAAATGCCTGTTGTGCTTATTCTTCTGCTGCAGATTAATTTTATTTTCCAAACAGAGCAGTAGATAAAAGAAGATAAACAATGCTTGTCTGAGTTCTTCAGGGTTATAATTTTCCACAGATCCAATCAGAACAAAAGATTGCTGTTTTAGGAAGGTCCAAGGTGGAAGAATTTCTTGTGTCACATATTCAGTTTATTCTATGGGGAAGCGGGGATTCTTACTCCTCTGTCACCTTCAGGCCAACAGGGGAAGAGAAGTCACCTTCCTACAAGCAAATAATCTGAGTTAGGATCTCTAGGAAGTGAGAAGGCTGTCATGAGTTTCCATGTTTTTTTTCCCAGTTTTGAATATAGTGACAAGATTTTGAAATATCAGGAAGGGATATCAGAAAAATCACTGTGGTTGTGATGCAAGTCACTTTAGATGAGTTTTGGGTTTTGTTTTTCTTGTGTTTTTGTGTGTGTGTGTGGGGGGGGGTTGTGTTGTTGTTGTTGTTTGTTTTTCTGTTTTTTTGCTTTTAAGGAATAACAATGCCAACCATGGGCTCTTGAGAGAACTCACCCACCCCAGGATAGTATCCATATGGAAGAATTGCTCCGTTCTCCCCTGTATCTTTGCTTTTCATCTGCTATTGGATAGAACCAATTAAAGTTTTGTCATATTGGAACCCAGCTGCCTCCTATCTAGTCTCATTGGGGTACCATGAGTGATGGTATGGAAGGGATAGAATAATCAAACTTTTTGAGCTGGAAGAAATCTTAGAGATTTTGTTTTATAAATTATTCAAGCCCCCCTCTGTCTTCTCCTTCATCAGTGAGGAAGCCAAGTCCTCAGTTGTCATATCCTTTTTTCAGAGTGTTCGTTTGTAGTTCCAAGCAGAAGCCAGAACCTCATTTTCTGACTCTCTGACAATAATTTTTACTCTTCAGCAGTAACTTTTCAAATCGCTACCAATGTCAATATTTGATTCAGTCATATACATTAATAATACTTTTATGAGCAGGCCTTTCCACTGAAAACAAATGGATGAAAAAATTATTCCCAATTTGGCAGCCTCAGAATAAATAAGCATCTTACCAAATTTAAGGTGAAAGATGAACCTGAAAGGCTAAGCAAAATGCTTGGTATCAAAAGTGAGGACAATGTGGTCATAGGACCAGAGGTACGTGAAAAAAATCATGGGAGAGAACTTAAATTTGAGACATTACCCTGGTCAGTTCACTTTTCTCACAATTGGGAAAGGATTGCAATCTTTCAGCCTTAGATGGATCAACTCTCAGCGCAGTTCACCACATTCACCGCCCTGGAATTTTATTTTGAAACAATTACACAACATTATACATGAATAATTAATTGTAGGCCTCTCATCTACACACTTCTGAGATAATATTCATATCTTCTGTTTCTACCAAATCTCATAAAATATACACTTCTTACTTTGAAAACCACCCCTTTGTTTGCCCAAAGCACACTTCCTTTTTTTTTTTAAGATTTTATTTATTTAACAGCGAGAAGCACAGCTAGAGAGAGAACACAAGCAGGGGGAGTGAGAGAGGGAGAAGCAGGCTTTCCTGCCGAGCAGGGAGCCCGATGTGGGGCTCGATTCCCCGTCTCCAGGATCATGACCTGAGCCGAAGGCAGTCACTTAACCAACTGAGCCACCCAGGTGCCCCAAAGCACACTTTTTTCTTAAAGTGTCCATATTCAGAATATTAGCATTCTAATAAACTTTTGATAAATGTATAGATTTCAATCAGAATCTCATTTGTTCATGGTGACATAGAGGAGGAAAATATCTTTTTACTCTACCATTTTTTTTTTTTAAGATTTTATTTATTTGACAGTGAGAAACACAGCTAGAGAGGGAACACAAGCAAGGGGAGTGAGAAAGGGAGAAGCAGGATTCCCACTGAGCAGGGAGCCCGATGTGGGGCTCGATCCCGGGACTCCGGGATCATGACCTGAACCGAAGGCAGTCGCTTAACCAACTGAACCACCCAGGCGCCCCTACTCTACCTTTTTAAGTACACAACACCGACCCCATACCTAAAGACAGATTAATACAGTAAGAAGCATAAAACTTATTTAAGGTAGGTTTTATGTGATAGTGAAGTCTTTGAAGATTGGAAGAAATGGTTACACTTGATAGTTTTTATGGTAGATTTGATAAAGAACAGAAATTTGTGGAAAGATATGATGGGATGAAAAGTATGAGCTTAGTATGAGGGAAACTTGGCAAGGCCTGTTCCTTCAGATTTCTCTGTGTTCTTTGTCTTCAGAGATAAGGATGCTTCTTTTTCTCCAGTTATGGGAAGGGCACCTCTCACAGAAGGTTTTTATGGCCTGCTTCAAGGGGAAGTCATAAAGTCCTTCCTGCACAGGTTACTTCTCAGTTTCTTTCTGCTGGAGATAGTCAGTATGCTAAGGTGCCATATTTTGGGGGTAGCATGTCCTGAATTCCATTTTTTTATAAGGTTGTTAGTTTATTCCAATTTAATCTAAAGGACGCTCCTTAATGCCACTTTACCTAGAAACAGTGTTCTTACGATTTTGCTAATGAGGATCTTATCTCTATGTCCAGGCCTTGATGCTTTTTGAGCTTACTTAAGGCCAAGGCTTTATCCATATTTTTCTTATATCCATTTTTATTTAAAAGAAGTGCTCATGTCATTGCACAGTTTGTTTGTTTGTTTTAAGATTTTATTTATTTGTTTGAGAGAGAGCGAGCTAGCAAGAGAGAACATGAGCAGGGAGGAGAGGGAAAAGCAGGCTCCCCTTGAGCAGAGAGCCCAAGACCCTGGGATCATGACCTGAGTGGAAGACAGAGGCTTAGCAGACTGAGATACCCAGGTGCCCCAGATCTATGCATTTTTAAATATGCCTCTACTTTATTATATTTATAT
The DNA here is from genome assembly GCA_004023965.1 of Spilogale gracilis. Lineage (NCBI taxonomy): Eukaryota > Metazoa > Chordata > Mammalia > Carnivora > Mephitidae > Spilogale > Spilogale gracilis. The sequence continues at coordinate 149,644 of PITA01002559.1, read as the reverse complement.
AAGTTACTGGGTTTCTAAGCCTACCCTCCATAGCACTCTTTTTCCTTTTTCAGTTCTAAACAACTTGAGAATTAAAAGAGGAGGAGAGGACAGATATAAAAATAAATATCCTCTTTGGTTTAGTCTCTTCTGCTACATGTCCCATTTCTGTAACCTGAGAAAACTCAGACATACTTGGAATATAGAAAATACGTCAATGTAATAGAGAATTGCCAGAGGCCAGCTCTGGCTGAACCAGGAGTCCCTAAAGGAAGGACGGTGTCTGCGAATGAGAGAGCCCTGAAGATTCTTTTCTGATCACCTGCCAGGCATCTCTGCCTTGCTGGTTTTGAGTGTCTTTATTTATAGGCAACAAGTTAAAGATTCTCACGAAGGAAAAAAATTTTGACAGAGAATGAGTTTTGATTACACAGTGTCTTTGTTAGAGAAACATAGTACTTTTGGGAAACATAGTGCTCTAATCAGTAAAACATGTTTTTTCAGGTGGACATATCTATAATTTAGAGTTAACTCCTTCAACCAAACCAAGGACATGTTATTCAGTGAGGTTCTTTTTTTGTTTTGTTTTGTTTTTTAAAGATTTTATTTATTTGACAGAAACACAGTGAAAGATGAAACACAAGCAGGGGGAGTGGAAGAGGGAGAAGTAGGCTTCCTGCTGAGCAGGGAGCCCAATGTGGGGCTCAATCCCAGGTCTCTGGGATTATGACCCAAGCCAAAGGCAGTTGCTTAACCAACTGAGCCACCCAGGCGCCCCTCAGTAAGGTTTTCTATAATTTTTTACGTTTGGTGCCTAGATGATAAAGGGTAGACTAATGATATTGGTGTTTTTGTTAAGCAGGTCTTACAAAGAAGAAAGCAATTGAAAGGCTTAGATGAGTTGTGTACAGAGTTTTAGCTACATTATTAATACAATGACCAAAAGTTAGTCTGTCTGGCATCAAGGAAAAAGGTAATTTATTTTGCAAAGGTAAAAGTACTTGCTCAAGCCTCTTTTCTATGACAGGGTACAGAACTCTTTATTTATGGATCCTTTGTGTGTGGCAATGTTCTTGTTAGTATAGTTTTATTACCTTAAGCCCATTATTTAACCATTCAGGAGCCTCGACAATCTCCTCCACGGAGCTACAGGAGATTTAAAGGGAAAGTGCAAAAAGTACACTCTTAAGGACTATAAGGGTGTCTTGGTTAGGCCTAGAGTATCCTGAGGCCCTGTCAAGAGTAATGTGCTTTGCTTTTAGGATAAAGATCAATTAGTAAAAAAGAAGGAGGTGCCAGTTCCACACCATCAGCAGGAGGGAGGCTCAGACTGTCCTTTCCTCCCTGTGACCATGCCAGGCCTAGTGGGGTTATTTTAGGGAGGCAGGAGCTGTGCTTCTGCTACCTTCTCACCAAGACTTATGGAAGTCAGTGAGTTTCCCTGTGAGGCAGGAGCTGTGCTTCTACTGCCATCTTCCCCACGGTGACTCCGTCAGCTTGTGAGACCCGGGCAGGGGCAGCTCCCAGCAGAGAATCACATTGCATCACTCATTTGTGATTTTTTCATCACCTGTTAATATTTTACACCAGCGGATAACAAATACCTGCATGCGAAGTATGCAAACAGGTTAGGACAACAAGCAGTGGAGGAGCCAAATACATTTGTCCCTTCAACATGTATTCTTTCTTGGGACACAGTTAGACCATAAGCTCTGGTCTGCTAATATTGATTGTACTGTTCTCCCTGACATTCATGTACTTTGCTCATGTCTCCAGAGAATTCTCAATTCTTTCCCAGAATATTGTCCATCAAATAGATTTTCACCTTTTATTTTAACTAAAGACTTATTCTTTATTTTTTTTTAAACTTTTATTAGGATTATTGATATTTTTGCAAATGCTCTGGGTACACAGTTCTGTGGATTTGGAATAGTGTAAGTTTTTGCACAATATGAGGTTTTTCAAGAACATCGAAGCAGACAAAGATTATTTTGGATAGCATGACTTAGCTGAGAGAGCCATATAAGCCTGCTAACTGGATGCTGGTTAGGTAAGCCTAGCTGCCAGTCACATGAGTGGTGGACGTTGGGCAAGATGCATTCATGGAGCAGAGCCCTTGAAAGAGCAGAGGGACCTGGGCTCCTCACTAGAAGCTCCCTGCAGAGGAAGAAGCTTGGGACTGGGTGAAGTATGCCTGATTACTTTTGTCAAATTTACCAATCAGAAGCAGAGATAAGCCAAGAAGAAAAATTAGAATCTCCTCTCTCTCTCTCTCTCTCTTTCTCTCTCTCTTTTTCTTTTTTTTTTTTTTTTTTTTTTTTGGAAGATTTGACTGATTGAGAGAGAGAGGGAGAAATGCATGTGTGCTAATGGAGGGAGGGACAGAGGGAGAGAGAGAGAATCTCAAGCACATGCTGCACTGAATATGGAACCCAGTGCAGGTCTCGATCTCATGATCCTGAGATCCTAACCTGAGCTGAAATCAAAAATTAGATAATTAGATGCTTAACTGACTGAGCCACCCAGGTGCCCCCCAAAATAAAATCCTTTATCATGGAATAGATGAATGTGTGAATATGGAATAGACAAAATGTATTCTCTAATATTACTGGAAAATATTACTAGAAAATTTTGAAAACATCAAGGAAGACATGGAAAAATAAAATAGAATGCAAATAATCTGTTCTCCCATGAGATGAAGTCATGCTTAATAATTGGAAATACCTCCTTCTGTAACTTCTCCTGTGTAAATCTAATTTTATGCAAGACTTAGGAGCAGCTTTCTGTCTCTCCTTGAATTGATATGTACTAGCCATTTTAAAAAATGGTTAAAGTATTCTAAGAACTTGGCCCTTTAAAATCTAGGTCAAAACAAAACAAAACCATAAAGAGAATAATGAAAGCTTATTCTCTGTTTGAGTTGGACTTTTTAAAATCCATATGGCCTCAAATCAATCCTGAAGGTAGGTATGCATATATCGCCCAGACACGTTTTAATTGATTCCAATTGAGTAGAAAAGAAAGTTTATTTCATATATGTGCTTGTACACCTACTCTCCTAGCCCCTACCATTAAACAAAGAAATGGCTGGCTGGAACTCAGGGTGTCTCTTAGCCCCACCATTAGGCTGATAATTGAATAGCATATCACTTTTATACTCCCAAGCCAGATGTTGTGGAACTCTAGAAATGGTGATAGAAAACATGTGGGAGAAGACACCTATTTAGAGAATAAATACATTTCTAAACTAGTCAGATTATAAGTAAACCCTGTCCAAAGGCAGTGCTCATTATTCCCAGTGAGCACATTCCCATACATGGAAGCATTTCTTGAACTTCTCTTTATGGAGAGATGGCTGTATGCATGTTAATTATCAGGAACTTCCTTTTAGTTTAATTCATAATAATAAATTATTTACATTTTCACAAGCATACATATGTTTGAGGTCTCATGTGTATCTTACCTAATCTGCACACACATTATTTATTTATTTTTTTGTTTCTTACTGCCTTACACAGTAAGTCCTTTGGCTATATTTTCTATTTTTTTAATTAAATAGAATTCTAGTGCTTGAATAACACTGCATCAAAGTAGTGTACTTCAGTTACCTGAATTTCCCAGCTGTACTTTCTCAACAAAAAATAATAAGAATGTTATGATAATGAACACAATAGTAAGCTTTAACACAGGCAGAAATTTTAAAATTCTGTGGCGTCTGAATCTATGAAAAAGTGTGACCTTAGAGGAGACTCAGAATATTGCGGATTTGCCAGTTTTCTGTGTGCTGGGAGTTATTGGGGAAACTCAGCCAATAAATAGATGCTATTTAATAGGAGAAAAACAGCCTTGGAGTCTGTGGACCTAAGAAATGTCAGAGTCTCTTAATACATAGTTACCAAATCTTGGTTATGTGTAAAGCAGTGTTTAAGATGATGACTGTGATTTTTTCTGATATTCTTCTTTAGCTGTTAAACAATTCAGAATATCATCGCATTATTTGCAGAATTATGAATCTTGTTTTGAGTGTGGGAGAACTGTATTTTAAGAACATTTTAGGGTTTGGCTTTGTTTTGCAATTTTATTATATTTGTTGATCAATTAATTGAGAAATTAGATTTTTTTTTTTTTTTGAAAGGGGGAGAGAGTTGAAAGAGGTAGATGGAGAGGAGAGAGAGAATTTTAAGCAGGCTCTACTCCCAGCATGGAGCCTAATTCGGAGATTGATCTCATGACCCTGAGATCATGACCTGAGGCAAAATCAAGAGTTGGATGCTTAACTGACTGAGCCACTTAAGTATCCCAGAATGGGATTTCTCTTACACACCTTTTTATGCATAAACATTTCTGTTACCATATACAATTATGGAACTTGGTCAATAATGCCAGTAAAATGAGTAAATAAATTTTTAAAGATAGAAAATAAGTTTCTTAAAATAATTTTTTTGGAAAATTTTCTTGCATCTCCACTTTTCCAAACACAGCTAGTTACCTTTTTACTAAAAATAACCAAAAGGTAACTGTGCACGAAAGCCTTTCTATATATATATTTTTTAAGTCAAAATACATTGAAAAGCTTAGGTTTACAGAAGGATATTAGAAGCTGGTGTCCCAGTCAAGAAATGGCCAGTGAACCTCTGTGCAAGCTTTAGTGTCCTCACCTGTAACATGGGCACAATACAGTATTGACTGCTCAGGGTCATTGTGAATATGAAGCAAGTCAGTATGCAAGCCACTTAGCAGAATCCATGGCCCATAGTAAAAACACAATAAATATTAATTGTCCTTGTTGTCATTCTTTGCTTATACTTCGTCACCACAAACAGAAGACCCTAGAAGAATGATCTGTTTCTTCATGGAAGGCTGATCAATCAGCCTTACATGTTTCTGTCCTAAAGAAAGACTCACAGAGGAGCATTGTCACTGTGATCGCCACTTGAATAGTTGATCTCCTCTGGCTTATTTTCTCATCTCATTTGGGGACTTAAGTATAAAATAGCAACCAAACCTTCCCCCTGGTTGCTGTCACAGGACCATAATGAGACAAGAAGCAGAGTTGGCCCTTGTGAGCCCCGACAGCCAGAACAGTCATCAGGGTGTGCAGATGGGTCCTTGCATAGCATCTCTTGAAGACCTGTGGCCATGTGCAGGAGAGAATCAGGACTGGCACTTACTATTCTTCATAGGGAATCAAGGTAGTCAGTTCAGTGTCTTTCCTTTTCCACTTTTATAACACGCTTAAAACTCACAAGAAGCTGCATTCCTCAACCGCTTTGACCTTCCATTCAAAACTTAAGGAAACCAAAACGCAACTCTTCCGTGTAAAATTATTCAGAAACCTGCCTTGGAAAATAGGAAGAAGAATTAAAGATAGGCTCTTCGCTGCTTTACTCCACAGAGTACTTTACAGTTGCTGAATTTTAATCCTTAGCAATGTAGAATGCTTGAGTCTCATGGGCAATATTTGGACAATTTACCAGAGTATCTATTTTTCTCTCTCTGGTTGCAGTTATCTTTCCACCCTGTCTGGTGATCATGCCTCTCTTGCAACTACATTAGGAGGCACTAGAACAAAGCTAGCAGAGTTGTTAATCTCAAAAAGAAGTTCTCGGTCATTTTTTGACCACTGTTCTTATGACTCCTTCCATTACAGACAAACAAAAAGCCCTTGGTAACTGAAACATCATTCTAAAGAAAATTCAAAGACACTGAGATATATGTGTGCTTTCACTTTGTAACAGGAGTGTAGATGATTCATATGTATTTGTAGTGTGTAAATGTTTAATGTCTGGCCTCAATATAATTGTGGGTCACAAATAATTTTGATTCAAATGTGCATCATTACACAGAGTAGGGTTAAGCAAAGGATTGGTCAAGAGTTAAATTGACAATAAGAAAGCTTCAATCAACAGGAATTTATCATTTAAAGCAAGACTAATAGTCCTTGAAAACCACTTCCATTGCTACTACCACCCAAGATGCTTTGATAAAAAAAAAGTATCTCCCTCTTAAGTTTTGGCCCTTCTGGCTCTCTGTGCTGGCTCATGCCCAATGCCATTTGCATTACTCTCAGGTGCTGGACAGCAGCCAGATTTTTCATTAGGATATTGAATTAGCATTCTCACTTAACTCTATTAAATACTCATTTTAGTTTATGAAAACCAGGTTTTAGTAATTTAATAACTAATAGGTTACTAGTAAGGACCCATAGATGTAGGTAAATGGCCTTACATTGTTAATCTGCAAGGGCCTATGATGAATTGAGTTTTTAGGGTCAGTAAGGGTGTCCTTGAGGTTTGCTAGTGTCAGTAAGCTTTACACTGAAAATCACAAACATGGACTAAGCCTAGCTATCAGAAAGGCAAGGGTTCAGTTTCCTCTTGAATAGCTATCTGAGGTAGGCCAAGTTACCTAATCACTCTGTTTCTCATCCCTAAAATAGGGATCCTTGTATCTCATGGGGCTATGGCAGGGAGTTTAAGTAATATAATACCTCTAAAGCTTTTAGCACATTGCATGGTATATATTATACTGTAAACATTAGCTTTGTGACTCATTTTGTTATTTTCTACAGGTTTCAGCAGCATAGCATAAGAATAGTACTTGCATATTTAATTCAAGTAAATGAAATCAGACTGCATTTTAAGACTAGGAAGCATAGAAAGGCCCTGTTTTTGTGGGTTTCTTTCTTTCTTTTTTACTTTCTTTCTTCTTTCTTTCTTTTTTCTTTTCCTAGAGTTTTATATGTTAGGAGCTATTTCCACATCAGAGGTGGCCAGATGCATTGTCATGTCTTTCAGGTTATTGAAAAGGATTTAAATTTTGTCATAAATATGAGAGGAGACCCACTGACAGTTTTTAATCATGGGAATGTGTTCTATTTTTACAAATGCAACAGATTTTAGAGAAGCACAGAAAAACCTATTAGGATGCTCCACTAGGAGTCCACACAAAAGAAAGTGGTTAAGATTTCCAAGTGAAGGTGGAGCAGACAGTACTTGCTAACCAGTAACATGTGGGGTCTGAGAGAAAGCAGGATTAAATATATTCTTTAATATTGACCTACTAAACTGTGAGAATAGTGGTGTCGCTAGACGAAGCCCAGGCTGAGGATGAAGAATTGGGAAATCAAGGACTTTTCCTTTTGGGGGCTGGGGTGGAGTGGAGAAGGTTTTTATTTGTGTGTATATGTTAACACTTTGATTTTAAGACAGAAAAGTAAATGTTTGGTTTTGACGTGCCTAGTAGCCATGCAAATAGAGAAGTGAAGTACATGAGTAGTTAGATGAATGGGGATTTCCAGGAGTAGTTGAAACAGGGGATGATATAAACTATGTTTGTATTGTATTGTCGCATAGAGATTAATTAAAATCACAGAACCCAACAAAATTACTGAGAAAGGGAGATTAATGGAGACGTACAAAAACTGAGTATTCTGATATTTGGAGGTCACATTAGAACAGAAATCTAGCAAAGGAGACAGACTGAATGGTCAACGAGGAGGGAAAAAAAAAACACTCGTGTGTGGTATCCTTGTGCCAAGAAAATAAAGTGTTCCAAGGGAGAAAACAAGTCACTATGTCAAATACTTTATTTATGGAGGTAGAGAAACAGTCCTCAAATTACAGATCCCAGGAAATGACAACACAGACGGCAAAATGGCTTCTCTCTTGAAATGATACTTGTTGATTTAAAAACGTCTTAGGTTTCTTTGCTACCTTTGATTTGTCTAGCATAATTCTCTCCCTTATTTTCTTCTTTACCTGGGAATTTTATGTGTCAGCAGCAAGTGAGCAGTAATTTTGTCAGATTCCCACAAAGAGAGAAAGCCATGAAGAAATAGTAGATTAAGTCTATTTTTCAAATCAGTCTCTTTCTACTAAAGAAACCTTTATGTAACAAACACAGGGAATAAACTACTAAGAAAAATGAAGTTGCTATGAAAAAATGAGGAGCAATGTGCTTTTTATCCCAAATTTTCACAGAATCCAAGAGAAGGAAACATCTATTTTGAACAGCTTAATTTTGCCCATCTTTCTCATTTTTCATAAGTCCCTTCTACACATTTGTCGAAGCCAAGATATCTTTAGTCCATTAAGTTAACAGGCAAATTCTTGTTCTTCCTGTTTTGAAAACAGCACAGTGTCATCTAATCTATCTTCTTGGAATATTTCATGAAACTTCTACTCAAGGTATCTTAAAGTTCAAATTCCAATAGCAGATAAATGACTAACAGGCTAGGTATCATTAGAAACCGACTTTGTCTAATGAAGTTACTCAGTTCTGAGAACAAGTGGCAGTAAGGTGGGAAAAAGAGAAGTAATGTGTAAAATCTTGGAAACTGAGGGTATGAAAGTGTTTTAAAGAAGGAAAGTATCCAATATCCAGATACTCGATCTTGTTATATAAACAACCCATGAATGGCAAAACCTAGAAAACCGTGACATCCTGACAACAAAGTAGCTTCTTCCTTGAGATGAATACAGTTGATATGAAAATATCCCAGGTTGATTTGTGGTCTGTGGCTTGCCAGTCACAGTTCTCTCCTTACTTCTTTTTTCCTAGGAATGCCGCCATGTCTTTCATCTTTTTAAGAAATAGAATTTTATATTACATGCTGATTTGTAAACAGCGGTCATTATGTTTTTCATCCATTGCCTTGGCCAAACCATTAAGTTTGTAGTCCTGGTCTAGGCCTCAGGGCTACCTTTCTGAAATCTGTTTTCTATTATTTGCTTGTTTTATTTACATACTCATTCATTTACAGAACATCCATTTAGCAAGCACCAACTAGAACCGATATAAAAAGTATGATACCCCCATTAATGTTCTCTTTATCCTCCATGACTTTATCTTAGTTCTCTTATTTTTCTTTTCTTTTTTTTTTTTTAAATTTATTTATTTGACAGAGAGAAACACAGCCAGAGAGGGAACACAAGCAGGGGGAGTGAGAGAGGGAGAAGCAAACTTCCCGCCGAGCAGGCAGCCCGATGTGGGGCTTGATCCCGGGTCTCCAGGATCATGACCTGAGCCGAAGGCAGTCGCTTAACCAACTGAGCCACCCAGGCACCCCTAGTTCTCTTATTTTTCAAATGATCACATTATTCTGATCTGAAAATATATTTCAAAACTAGTGCTTAAAAATTAGTACTGATTTATAGTATCTAATTTTAGATGTATTTTTTTAGAATTTGTCTCCTTTTTTACCTATTGCAGTCTAACTGACCTTCTCCTGACTTAGATGAATTAACATTTCCATTCTTCTCCCATGATCCTATCATCTGACAATGTTTTAGAAGTAGTGCTGGCAAAACACTAGTACAGCGAAATGCATCCTATGGTGGTATTCTGTAAATAATCTAAACTCAGTCACCCCCTTGGGCAAGTGATAACAATAGGATAACAAGCAATCCTATAGAAAAGCTTACCAAAGAAGGTATTTGCATATTAACTCCTCCTATAGGTTCTTTTTTTTGCCAGTTTTGGTGTTATTAAGTAGGTTTGGTTTATTAATTTATCGCTACTTTATAAACGAGGTACGTGATCAGATCATTTTAGAAATGCATGACTGCCTCTGTCAGTGATGAAGAGATAATAACTCAGAGACACCTCAACAATTATCATAGATGACAACTGTTTGATGAATTGATAAGCACGTTTCATAATCTGCCTCATTAAGTAAAACAAAAAATCTTCAGAGATGTATACAAGTGAAGTCAATTGCTCATTAGATTTTTTTAATTATCAGAAAAATATATTATTAAATGAGTTAGTCCCCTTGTATATCCCTCTCTGAATTGTACAGAAAGTACATGTTGAACAGATAAAAGAAAAGATGTAATCGAGGAAATTACTCTCAGTTTCTCATTCCTTCCTAAGCCATTTGTTGCTGCCTGACCATTTTAATTCTCATTCTTCTGTGTAAATTAGAAGCTTAGTAACCTGCAGAGAGTCTCAGATCTGGGATTAAGACTCATTGATCCATTTCTTAAAAGGCAGCCTGTCTTATTAGTATGTTGGAACTTAAACTAGACTAAGAGTCCTTGCCAAAAAGTTCTATTCTAAAAAAGATCAATGTTGTCCCTATATTCCTAAATCTTTAATGTCAATGTGTTGGATTTCTAAAAAAATGATGGAATTATTAATAAGTATATCTAGAGGAGGTTGCTCTTGTTATATTTTAAGTAAAATATAAATTTAAGGTACGAGGGATTCTCTTATCAAGTAAATGGATTGTTTTTAAAGCAATACAATTAGATTTAGCCATAACTAAATTTACTAAATTAGGATATTCTTATCCCAGTAAGATTTTGTTCTGTAAGCTTTATATTTAACTCTGTATTCCCATTCCATATTAAGGCTCAGTCAACTCAGGGTTCTTCTGAGTTCCAGCATTGTATCTGTCTTATAAATTACTTTTATTTTTCTGTTAACACTTCCTACTCTTCATTTCTGCAAACTTGTGAACCTCCTTAATGCATGTGAGTCAGTTTCCTCAGTATTACTCTGCCCTGCCCTAACTCCAGGGTCTTTAAATTTTGCTTCTCCAGCTCCCTGAGCTCTACTAGGTGGGCTGAAATTCACCAAAGTTGTTCTGGAAGTTAAAGGTGACACATTTCCAAAATATGGGAAAACCAATACAGAGTAGAATGTGTTAGAATGAACAACATCAGGTCTGTGCTTCATCAGTTTATTCTTAAAACTTACGGTCCTCTTGGTAGTTAAATACTAATATGGCATATCAAGGACTCTTGTCTCCAACCTTTGTAGTACCAGTACAGTAAGCACAGCATAGCATTTTTAATTAAATTAGTGTATGAGCTGAACCAACCTGTATAAACCACTCTTAAGATTAAGAAAAAATATTCCTAAATTCACAGAGGTCTTCTCTCAATTTATAAGTTATTAATAGGTTTAAGAAGTTTGAAAAATATACAAGGGAACCTGCATTTTTTTCTTTTTATTAGTGAAATTAAAGAGTAGGAAGAAAGAGTAGGAGGATTTATCATTATGAGCATTTGTCATATTTCTTACAGACTTCTTGTCCACTAGGTAGCAAAATCCTTTTTAAAGAGCCAAACCCATGATTTATTAACATACAAGGGATTTCTGTAATAAATACAGAAAACCATTGCTTCTTATTTTTGCCTTGGTTTCACTATTTTTAAGGAAAGAATTCATACAACATAATTTGATATTTTATATAGTATAACACTACCATTTAAAAACAACTGTAAGAAGATTATAGATGTCAACAAGTTATAAGAGGTAGACATTTAATTGACTATCAAGAAATAAATGATTCCCAAAGTGAGTTTGACATAACAGTCTAGAATTTTAATTTGTTAATTTAACCTTTTCAAGAAAGGAAATCAGATATGGTAGTATTACCAACTGTAATCAGCAAAGAAGTATCTAAAGTGTTCTATTTGAATATGAAGTCTTGCCCTGGGGTTTGGGTTATTTCAACAGTTTTTTTCAGCACCATACATGAAGCATCTATTAAGTGTCAGTTACTCTCCGAAGCACAGGAATACATTGGCAAAGAAGGCAGACAAGTCACCTGCTAGTTGAAATTAAAAGAGGGAGATGGACATTGATAACAAATTAGCAATTTACATATTTGACATTGTGGAAGATGTTTCAAAGAAAGTGAGGAGAATCATAGGATGACCTGACCTAGTTAGTGAGGTTAAAGAACCTCTGGGAAGGTGACAATGAATCTAAAATTTGAGTAACAATTAAAAACAACTAGAAGAAGAAGGGGAAGAGAGTCGGTATTACAAAGGTACCTTTGGGTACAATCAGGAGGTTTACTTAATAGTTTAGTGATGTGTCCAGATATTATCAAACTGGGAAATCTAATTTTATTATATATGGAGATAAACAGTTGATACTCTGGTGGACCTTGTCTCAGAGCTTATTTCCCAACTTACTCTTTCTAACTGGAACCATGTAAGAATTATCATTGGAATTCAATATTTTAATCTATATTTGAGGAATGTAGTTAATGAAGAATAGTAATACTAGACTTAGGTATATTCATATGAATGCCTAAGTCCGTGTATCACCAGGATATCTGGTCAGTTCATTTAAAACTTCCACAGTCTTTATCTTTTGTCTTATGACACCGAGTAACTGACTTGAAGGATGCCCCCCTCATTAAGTTGGTCACATATCGTGCAGCCGTAGACATACTTGTAAAGCCACAATGTCATAGTTTTTTTGGTTTAATGTGATGGCCACATAAGTAATCTGGCTACCTATGAAATTCTTAAGAGTGGCAACCAGGTTTTTGTTGTTGTTGTTCTGTTTTGTTTTACTTTGTTTTTTCTATTGTAAATTGTGAAGTCTAGTACACAACCTTTAGTAAATGGGAGACATTCAATAAAAGGGTGTCAGATAAATGGTTGAAAGGTATCTTTGAAAAATTATGAGAAGAATGTCCTGCTATTTCCAAACTATCAGGATTGGTTTCAACAAATACCCTGAATGTCAACATAATTGAATAGAATTGAAGGAGCATAAAATTATAATTCTGAAACAACAGTGCTCCTCAGAGAATGCCCTTCTGTCAGAAGCCAGATTTCAGAGTTGCTGCCAACTCCCTGATGGGGAGCATTTCTGGAAGATGTTTTCACATTCAAGCTACAGGAAAACCAAACCGCGCATTGTATATAGGACAGTAAGATAAAGTGTGGCATTTAGATGAGCTTTTTTTTTTTAACTTTAAATTTATTTTATTTTTTCAGTGTTTCAAGATTCATTGCCCATGCCTCATACCCAATGCTCCATGTAATAGGTGCCCTCAGTACCGACCACCAGGCTCTCCCATCCCCCCACCCCCTCCCTGCAAGTCCCTCAGTTTGTTTCTGTGTCTAAAGTCTCTCATGTTTTGTTTCTTTCCCTGAATTACCCTACTTTCCACTTACTTTCCTTCTCCTATTGTCCTCTATATTACCCCTTATGCACCACATGTAAGTGAAACCATGTGATACTTGACTTTTTCTACTTGGCTTATTTCACTCAGCATACTCTCTTCCAACCCAGTCCATGTTGCTACAAAAGTTGGATATTCATCCTTTCTGATGGAGGCGTAGTATTCCATTGTATATATGTACCACATCTTCTTTATCCATTCATCTGTTGAAGGGCACCTTGGCTCTTTCCACAGTTTGGCGATTGTGGCCATTGCTGCTATGAACATTGGGGTACATATGACCCTTCTTTTCACTAAGTGTCTGTGATAGAGCCAATACCCATACATACACACCAGGTACTAAATGCTGACAGAGGGACCCTGGGTGGCTCAGTCAATTAAGCGTCTGCCTTCGGCTCAGGTCATGATCCCAAGGTCCTGGGGTGGAGTCCCACATCTGGCTCCTCACTCAGCATGGAGCCTGCTTCTCCCTCTCCCTCTGCCTTCCACTCCCCCTGCTTGTGTGCTGCTTTCTCTGTGTCAAAGAAATAAACAAAATCTTAAAAAAAAGAAAAAGAAAGAAAAGCTATTATAAATAAATAAAGTAAAAGGCTGTGTTGTCCAGGGGCACCTGGGTGGCTTGATCAGTTGGGCATCTGACTCTTGATTTTGCCAGCGTCCTGACATCAGGGTCTCAGATTGAGCCCCACCTCAGGCCTCCTGTTTAGCAGGGAGTCTGTTTGATATTCAATCCCTCTGCTCTTCCCCTACTCGCACTTGCTCTCTCTCTAAAATAAATAAATAAACCTTAAAAAGAAAAGGGCTGTTTTGTCCAGTGGGGAAAATTAGCAGCAAGTGTGAACAGCAGGCAGTAGAAGACTATTTGTTTTTCCCCTATAAAACCTGAGCAACTCAATGCCAGTCTGGCTCAGTTGGTAGAGGGTGTGACTCTTGATCTCAGGGTCATGAGTTTGAGACCTGTTGGGCATAGAGCCTACCTAAAAAGAAGTAAAAGTAATAAAATAAAATGAAATTTATGGGATGTCTATGTGGCTCAGTCAGTAGAGCATGAGACTAGATGTTGGAATTGTAATTTAAGCCCCACATTGGACATTGAGTTTAATTGGGGGGGGGATAATAGATAGATAGATAGATAGATAGATAGATAGATAGATAGATAGATAGATAGAGATAGATAGATAGATAGATATTGACAGAGCTGAGGCAGGTCCTTCACAGAATGATGACCTCTAGAAGGCCATCAAAGAGATTAAAGATAGGACCATGTTTGATGGTGATCACAAGAAATCACAAATATAAATGCATTGTATTTAATGTATGTGTAGGTTAATATCAGTCTCATGCAACTGCAATAATTCTAGCATTTCTTTTATTCATAATCTATTTTGCTTCACTATATTATGAATGGTCTGACAAAAAAAAATAATGTCCAAAAAAAAAAAAAAAAGTAGTCTTCCCACCTGTCATGGTTAGTTCTGCTCCAGAATGGTTTACTCAGCATGGACCTTTCATCTGTAGGCGATGAAAGCAGGGAAAGGTTGCAAATAGTAGACAAAACTAGAATGTTCTTTCGTTAAGCTCCTTTAAGATCAATTGAAAATTTTAATTGTGAATAATTATCTAATCATCTTTCGGTTTCCCCTTTCAAGATTTGTGTTGTGTTACCAAAGTCCCTAGTGGATTTGATATGTATTGTCCACAGCAAGTGTTTTGTAAAATGTTATGAAATAAAGGTATTCATTTCTTAATTCAGAACCTCCTGGGAGTTCATAATGGTGCTGATTGTTTTAAAAGTAATCGAGTGTTTAAAAATATCTTGAAAAATTAACAGGACCTGTTTTTTTTGAAAATGCCATTAAGAGCAATCACAGATTCCCTGAAGAGAGACTTCACAGGACCATACACTTCAGCTGTCAATTATTTCCGCATGCTGTTCCTATAATTTTAGCCTTTAGCACAACTAACTGCATTGAGCTGAACTTGGCATTCATTTCTCTTACCTTAGCAGAAGTTCTCTATTTAGGTATGAGTAAAAAGGAAAAGGTTTAAAAAATATATAATTTTTAAAGGACAGCCTGTCCATATGTTGTTACGGAGACATAATGAAACTGACCACTCTTAGGTCTGTTCACCCTCCAAAATGTGGCCCTGTGAGACAAAAAAATCAATTGATAGCAATTAATTAGAAATATATTTTCTTTTCCAGATAAAATTGTTTTATTATTTCTTATAAAGTTACCTCCCCACCCTGAAATCCATTATAATTGTTACAGATGGGATATATTTTAAAATATGTGAAAAATGTCAAACAGATTGTCTTAGCTTCAAATAAAGGAATCTTTCCCCATTCCTGCACCTTCTTATTTTTATTCCTCATAAAAAGTCTCCTGTTTTATTAGTAATACTAGGAAAGCTGTATACTCGTGGATAAGGACAGTATTACATGGAAAATGTGAAGAATCACTGGATGAATCAGACCCTGTCTGATTGGATTGGCAACTTAAGACACCTTTACTGTTCCCTTTTAAAGGAGTCAAGGAGTATTAAGTTTGGAAAGAACTTCAGGCATTTTCTGTTAGATTACTGGGGCCTTGTTTTGATAATGATCTCTCTCCTGCAGTACTGGGTAAGGAATACATGCTGTAGGGATGGTAAAGAAATTTTAATAATTTAATGATTTTCCCCTCCACCCTTCTAGAATCTTAAAAAAGAAGAAGAAAAAGAAACAGCAGACATAGGAAAAACTCTGAAAACAGAGTGGAAGTTAGGCTTTTTGTAAGAGACATTTTTTTTTCAATTTTATTTATTTATTTGACAGAGAGAGATCACAAGTAGGCAGAGAGGCAGGAAGAGAGAGAGGAGGAAGCAGTCTCACCACCGAGCCGAGAGCCATGATGCAGGCCTGGATCCCAGGACTCTTGGATCAGGACCTGAGCTTGAAGGCAGAGGCTTTAACCCACTGAGCCACCCAGGCTCCAGAGACATTTATGTTAATAAGAGAATCTCTATTTGTAAGAGTGTCTCCCTCCCTGTACTACACAGAGAAGGAGTTCTAAAGCTCCAGAAACTCTTAGCAGTAAAGAAGGCACCTGGGGTGTCTCGGTGGCTTAGTCATTAAGCATCTACCTTTGCCTCACGTCCTGATCCCAGAGTCCTGGGATGGAGCCCTGTGTTGGGCTCCCTGCTTGGCGGGAGGTCTGCTTCTCCCTCTCTCACTCCCCCTGCTTGTGTTCCTTCTCTAGCTGTGTTTCTCTCTGTCAAATAAGTAAAGTCTTTGAAGAAAAGAAAAAAAAAACCTAAACTGCAAAATTTTTACATTATGTCTGTCGAATGGTAGATTTTTTTTAAATAATATTTTTTATCAAAGTAGTCATCATCAAATAGAAATCAGAAGGTGTGGGGTCCAAAAGCAGCCTGCCCCAAGATGGGCCACTTTATTTTGAGTAAAAGCAATATAAACCGAGTAGATTCAGGAAAAGTTGTTTTCCTTCCCCTCAGCTACCTGCCTCTGTCAGGAAAAGAGCTATTAGGGGAGATTCCTCTTTACTAAGAAATTCATTTGTATAGCAATACAAACTTTGTTTTCCAAACAGATAAGATATCTTCCTTATTAAAAAAAAATACTGAAAGATTGGGGCACCTGGGTGGTTTGGTTGGTTAAGTGGCTGCCTTTGGCTAAGGTCTTGATCCTGGGGTCCTAGGATCCAGTCCCCATAGGACCCTGTCAGCAGGGAGCCTTCTTCTCTCTCACCCTCTGCCCCTTCCCCTACATGTGTTCTCTTGCTCTCTGTATGTCTAATTAATTAATTTTGAAAAATTATTGAAAGATTTACGTTGAGATTTTCTAATATAAATAGACATTAGTATAATTACAGATATATATATATGTATACGTAGTTATTAATTTAGTGATGAACTATAATGACTACTTAAATTTGGATGCATGAATACCACCTTTTTAAATGCATATTTTGAGAAAGTTTTTTTATGTATTATAATAATAATAATTTAACTTTTTTCTTGGAGATTCTCTGAAATTTAATTCCCTTAAGATTAATATTCAATACTGGGGTCATTTTATAAACTTAAGGGGCATGCCTTCTGATATTTTACCAAAGCTATTGGCAAACTTATTGACCAGTATGGGAACTGTATAATATTGGTTTTTGGTATTCTAGGTGAGGGGGGGTGGGGAACGGAAATGAATGGGGAGGGCGTGTCAAGAGGCAACTCTTATTCAGTATAAGAAAGCTTGCAAAGTTTCCTAGAAAGGGAATAAGCTGTGGTAAAAATCAAAGTGGTGGTAACATACAGCTCAGAAAAAGAAATATGAAAATGGCATCTTGCCACAGCTGGCTTATTCACTGACAATACTGGTTTGAGGTATAAGCCACATGCCACCAACATTCCTGGGTAGCATGAATGCATGACTTGGCTTACTGTCGAAGTCACTGAGACTTCTGAGATATGCTGCTTTCAAAAGCCTGCTGCCAGTACTAAGGAAGTCATTTGAGTAAGTTAACTATGGTGTGGTTAACAAAATATTTGATTTCTTAGGTTCTGACATGAGAAGATTTAACACTGAGGTGGGAACTTCATTGTTAACTACAAGAACAGTGTGCAGTCTCTAAACTGCCCAAAACATAGCTTTACTCCCCCCTTGATGCACAGATCGCAGTGAAGAGGCATTTCTTAAAGTTCCACATAAGAACAAGTTCATTTTTTAAATGGGAAAATTGGGGAAGAATTGAAGAATTTCATCCTTAGTATTCTTTAGGGGTACGTGAATTAAACTGGAATCTTACCTGTTATGTGTGTGAAACATATGTATAGTTCAGTATTTCTATTTTAAAGTGTTAGAAGAGTTCTTGTGAAGGGAAGGAGACTGATTGTTGAAACTAGATGATTTCTCTAAACAGATGTACTTCACGGAATTTTATTTGTTTTTGAAGTAGAGGAGGTGGCTCAAAAGACATTGATTAGAATGCTGTTCCAAGATTAAGGGACAAATGTTAGAAATTGCCAAGAGCTGAGTGAGTGAATAATTCTAAAGAACAGGTGGAATGGACCTGGGGGAATCAAAAGAAACAGGCCCATATGTGTGAGTGGAGAAAATGACATAGGATGGGGTCATGTGTGGTTCTAAAAGTGAAAATAACTTTTGAAAGTTATTGGACAAAAACGGAAGATAGTATGAAGTTCATAGAATTAAAGAAATGTTAGCTAATAAGTGCAGTTCCCAGGTTTGAGGTGGCATTGGGGCTTTACTGTGAAAAACGGGTCTGTAGACCTAAAGAATTTAGTAGAAAAGAAAACAACCATCAACTTTAAGGGGGCTCTGACCAATGCATTTTGGAAATGACACATTTTTTTAAGTCATCCTAATTTTAGTGTGTTTCAGTAGGAAGCAAAACATCTACCTATATTTTTAAAAGTATGTCTCACTGAGGGAAGTTTATATTCTGAGAAAATCAAAAGTCTGACACAAATCAATTTTCTAGGCAAATAAAATGTGCAGAAGTGGGATTAAGTGGAATTGGCTTTTCAAGAAAGTTCTCAGAAGGGTAGATGACCAACTGTCATTTCCCAAATGGTCTTTTTGTAGCACATTCGCTTGTGGTGAGAAACTATCAGGAAAAGATTTGATCAGGTAGAATTCCAGCAACATGACCTACCAGAGCTGAAAGAACCCATAAAATATCTTCCTGCCCAAGATTTTCAAATTTATGGTTAAGGAAAGAAGCACTATAAGAGATCTGGGCAATGCACAAGCTGGGCTATTTTCAGGAAGTACCAGAACCTATTTTCTTCCCACACTTGACCCAGTTTAGTTTTCAGGATTATTCTGTCTGAGAGAGGAAAAGAATATCATTGTAGGTATGGCCAATATACAATTGGAAGTGATGCTTAAAATGTCATTTATTTGGGGCCTAGGAAATGTTAGGCTATTTGGGGGATAGTGGATCCTTTTTCCTTTTGCTATTAGTGGATTTTCTCTTTTTTGTTCCCTCTGCTGTTTTTATTACTATTACCATTCACCTTGTGCTAGCTGCTGGTGGTGAATCTGAATGGGAAACAGGCAGGTGATTGGTTCCAAGTACCACCCTGAATTTCCCTAGTAGAGCTCAATACTGAATGATCAGACTAGATGAATTTCTGTTCTGGTTATATTTTCTCTACTAAAATCAAATAGGGTCTGTGTTCAAATGAACAGGGCTGATACAAAAGCAAATTACTTCGCACCAACCCTGGAGAATTGTACTGGCCAGCTAGGGTCTCTTCTCAGGAGAGAGAAAACAACCATGCCTAATTTCTCAGGCGACCTCCCCCAAATCACAAGCTAACCAGGATTAATTTGCATTTCTATTGCCTCAGGAGCCAGGAAATTGAGGGCATTTGGGTATTGCCATCTGGTCCCAAGTACCGGTAACTAGTAACCAGTCGCTCATTCTTAGTTTGCATCTCCATTGCTCAGGGTCCAGATGTTGGGGGTCCCCCCCAACCTGGCTCACCTTTGTTTTCCAGAGGCTGTTTCCCCGTATTTCCTGGAGCTGTTTTCCTGAGTAAATGGCAAGGTGGTTTGGACTTTAAAATAGATCCTTACAAAATCCTTGCAATAGTATACAGAGAAGACTTGAGCTTCAAAGTTTTTTTGCTGAAGGGGTGGAAAACAATTTCCTTCTACTTATCTAGATTCTTTGGCTGGTCTAACATCAAATTGACATAAAATGGATTAACAGAGTAAAAAAAGATTGATTTCAGACATAAGGGAGCCCCCTAAAAATATGAGACCCGTAAAGTAATTAAAACTTACATAACATCCTGAGCTAAGGAAAGGGGAGGAAGACCTTTCACAGGAAAACAAGAAGAGATGTTTGGAAAGCAAAGGTTGCCTTGTTATACAAATGAATTTGATAGGGGTTAGAGCACTTGGCATGAACATTATCTTGAGTTAAAAGCAATAAAACCCCAGTAGATCTGGAAAATCCCTTTATCTCCCCCTCAACTGTCTGTATCAGGAAGAGAGCTATTATTTGAGATTCTGTTTTACCTAGGAAACTTATTTACATAATAGGATATCTTTGCTTTCCAAATATCTTCTTTTACTTCCTGCTAATGATCTTTATATCCTCAGACCCCCCTACCACTCTCCTTAGCTCATATAGGCATCTTATTGATGTTTATTATTGGAATGCCTTACTGTCTATGGAATTTCCATGTCTGTGTGGATTCCCCCTTTTTAGATTATTAAAATTGATTTTATCTTGTTAATCTGTCTCATGTCATTGATTCTAAGAACATCTAGAAGGACCTTGAAAGAAAGTCATTCTCCCCAACAGTTTCTTAAGTAAAAACGTATCTCTATTCAAAGCTGTCTTCCTGATACATCCCCCCTTTCCAGTATCAATTTAGGCACTTAAGAGGTAGGTAAAAAGTTTTTCATAAATTTGTTGTATTTTGATTGCCTTTAGCTCAAAATAATCCTTATGCCAAAGAGACATATTTTGGGGGTAGCAAAATATGCTCCCTTTTAAGATAAATCCAGATTCATATTGTTAAAAGATAAACTAAGGCATTTTTAAAAATCTACTGGACTCTAGCAACACCAAACCTGAAGTGCTTAGGAGTGCTCCACTAGCGAGAGCCAAGGGGAAGACTTAGAGAGAAGGTATAGAAACAAAGGAAGGAAATTATTTGATTGGCTCTAGCTTAAAACCTAGCTTGATGCTTGTTTGGTTATCCTTAGGTTTTAATTTCCTAATCTTGAGGGACTGATATAGGTTTTGGTTTGTAAAAGTAAGCCCCAATGACATTACAACCACCTCAATGTAATGGCTTTCCTGCTTAATTACTTTAATATTACTCATTTACTCTGTAACCTGATTGACCCTGGAAGGACCCATAAGAAGGAAAATGAACAGGATCTATCCCCAGATTGCTTACGACCAAGAAGAATGTGCATGACAATGGGAACAGTTCTAAGGAAAAGCAAGTAAATGCAAAAGAGTAAGCTAAAGGCTGTGGAGATAAGTACTGGAAAGATCTCCAGTAGGAGAATAGGTATAATTAACTTCAAACAACTGTAGAAGTCTTTCTAAAGGAAGATTTTCTCTAAATTAGCCAGGCCTGGGGTAGCAGGGTGGCTCAGTTGGTTAAGCCTCCGCCTTTGGCTCATCTCCCGATCCCAGGGTCCTAAGATCAGGCTCCTTGCTCCTCTGGGAGCCTGCCTTTCCCTCCACCCTTCCCTCTGCTTGTGCTACCTCTCTTTTCCCTCTCTTCCTCAAATAAATAAATAAATAAATAAACAAACAAATAAATAATCAAGCAAATAAATAAATAAGCTAGGTTTGGGGGGCATTACCAGTAAAAGCCATGATTTTCCATTAGAATAAAGATCCAGAGACAGCTAACTGACTTCTACAGTAAGTCAGCCTTCCATTGTCCTAGCCCCTTCCCATCCAGGGTTGGATCAGAACTGGTCGGCCTACAGGGAGCCTCTATAACTAAACTTTTCCTTCCGTGTTGGACTTAGATGACAAATCACTGCCTAGGGAGAAACAATGCCAGTCCAGGAGAAAAAAAAAGCTTCCTGCATAGACTGTTTGAGATCTGGTATATTGTATGCACTTAATAAACGTCAAAGAAAAATAAGTGTTGATGCCCAGGAGAGAATTTTCCTCCTTATTTCCCAGTTTTCCCTTTTGAAGCAGGGCATTTTAGTTTTCACCTTTTTATTTTTTCTCATATCTACTGGTGTAGATTTCCCATTTTATATCCCAGGATAATTCACAACTAAATGGAATCTGTAAAATTCTTTTTTTTTTTTAAGATTATATTTGTTTATTTGACAGAAACATAGCTAGAGAGGGAACACAAGCAGGGGGAGTGAGAGAGGGAGAAGCAGGCTTCCCATTGAGCAAGGAGCCCGATGCGGGGCTTGATCTCTGGACCCCAGGACCTGACCTAAGCCAAAGGCAGATTCCTAATGAATTGAGCCACCCAGGAACCCCAGAATCTGTAAAGTTTTTGATAGATTTTCAAAGACTGATGATACTTATTTGCTATTTGCTGTTTCTCATTCAGTGACCCAATATCATAAGAAAATTAATCCCATTTAAAAATTAAAAGTGTGATAAGTTTTTAAAGACAAATAAATACCATCAAGAAGTAATATAGTTAACAAAAACTAATTTAAAAAGAAGATATTGAGTGCCTACTATGTATCAGGTTTTGTGTACTAGTGATAAGAGTTTCTGACCTTCATTGAAATATAAGATTTGTAGGGCTTTCTTCTTAAATCCTCTTAGTTCTGGTCAGAGATAAAAACCGTGCTGCTCAGCCTATACTGAAAGCCAAACCAGTCTTCTCAGACTTTGCTTAAGATAAATCCTAATTTATGGGAGACAAGATAAATCTCCATGCAGGCATAGAGAATCAACTCTGTTGCTTTCCCAAACTCTAAGCTTTACTATATTGAAATATAGGACGATTATGGACCCTAAAGAATCTACTCTTCAGAAATTACTTTAAATCCAAACTTTATTGGTCAGAAGACTAAATAACTTTCCTACCTGGCCTCCTCTCTGGGATTCATAGGATCTTGTGCTAGCCTAAAGACCCATCTTAAGTCATTCCTACAGGCCATAGCTATGGCTTCAGACATTAGAATCTCTGAACCTCCTCTTGGAAAAAGTGCCTCTGGTCAGTTGACCTACAGTGGAGTGTATTTGCTATTGATTAATAAAAACCGAGGAGGCTGGTTCTACCAGTAGATGAAGTTTGGCTCCTTCATCTTATATTTAAAACCATTATCTGGAGCTGGCTTCTCTTGATGGGCATTACTCTTTTGGACACCATTCTCTATTATTCTAACTCTTTTACACAGCCAAAAACCAGATTTTCCTCCTGATTGAAAGCTCAAGACACCTTTAGACCTCTCACTAAATTCTAATTTCTCCTTGTTAGTTTCTCCACAAAACTGTTAAGACTAGCTTTCCCTGAGCCCAGTGAATTATCAGTCTTGTCCAGATACTTTTGTAATTTGTCCTTCAAGAGTTCCCTTCTCCCTTTTTCTTGCAACCCACTCCTCCATACACAATATAGTATATAACCACCCAGCATCTGTCATGATGATAGAATATCACGTCACTCATAAATTAACAATAGTAGTCCACTGATGCAAAAAGGATGAGTTCCTATCCTTGTAAATATATGAAATACTGTCTTGTTCTTTAGATTTTTTTTTTACTATCCATATGTCTCTCTGAAGTTGAACTTCTTGAGGTTAGGAATATTCCATTTATTCAATGTTCGGTGGGTATCTGTTATATTCCAGACATTATCCTACATGTCGGGTATACAGAGTGAGACCTATCCATGAAGAGTTCTCTATCCAATGGGTTAAATAAAACACAAATAAATGATCAGAACACAGAATACTATTGCTATGATGGAGGAAGTATAATATCTGGTAGTGACCGGCATGAGAGAATGATTGATTCCAGCTGTATTCTTTAGAGGACCTAATAATACCTTATGTTTATTAGGCTTACAAGAAGTATTTATTGGTAATGATAATGTAATAATAATAATAAATAGAAATTCAGGAAAGAGAGGAGGTAAAAAGTAGGCTTTTTAGAATTGAGATACCCATTAAGCTATGTGATGGTAAAAATTCTGCTCAATAATGGGTAGCTTTTATTATTAATTCTAGCAATCACTTACAGCTGTAAATTGAGTACATATTATATATTGGGCACTAAGCTATGTACTTTACCCATGGCACATTATTCATTTTTTACGCATTCTGTACTGGTTGGACATTTTCCCTACTTTATGGATGAGAAAACAGAGGTAGAGATAGTAGATGGATGAACTAGAATTATAACCCTCTTTGTCTTTCAAATTTCTCCACTAACCCACTCTACTATTTTTTAAATTTAATTTAATTTAAATTCAATTAATTAACGTATAGTGTGTTATTAGTTTCAGAGGTAGAGTTCAGTGATTCAGTGTATATAACAACCAATGTCCATTACATAATGTGCCTTCCTTAATGCCCATCGCCCAGTTACCTCATCCCCGCCACACCTCCCCTCCCACTCTACTATTATTACCAATATAAAATTGGAGCAAATATGTCAATGTTTCCAAAACAATTTATTATTTGAAACAATTGTACCAAAACACTACGCCCATTTTGACAGTTGGGATAGTCATGATATATTATTCACTATTATTAGAAAACTTAATGTTGAATCTCTTAGAAGGGAAAATGCATACACACACACGCGCACGCGCATACACAAGATTTTAGCATCATTTCCCAGCAATGTGGCATGTTGAATACTTGAGTAAACTTGTAGGCAGTACCCAAAATTCTTTAGCTGTTACAAATTTTATAATGGTAAAGTGGCAAAACATAAAACTAGTGTTTAAAATTGAAAACATTACTTGAGTTCTTAATGAAAAGTTTAAAAAACCTTTTTTGGAAGTATTTTCAGAGGCATTTCATCAGTTAAGATTTACAATTCATTTTAAATAAAGATTTTCTTCATATTGGATATTATCCTAGTCAGTTACATTTCAATTTCTTCATTTATTGTTTTTGTAAATCTGTGATCAGGACTGTTACAATAAAACTTGTCACTACTTATAACTGTTCACTGGGAACGTAATCTTATTCTCAGAGGGTTAGGCTATAAACAAGGATTAGTGTCACTAAACACAATATGGTAGAATTGGGTGTTTAAAATGAGTTACAAATGTTTTAGAAACTTACAATAAAGCATGCATTTAATAAAGAATTAAGCAAGTCCTGTATTCTGTTATTGTTTAGTTACACTATTTGTGAAATTTTCCTCCTTTTCTACCCCTCCTATTTTTTTTTCCAAATTGCACATTAATATTAGATTGCTTTGCTATGTATTGCCTTAATCAGAAAAGCATATGAACTAAAGCCAGCTGTGGGACTGCAGAGCATCTCAAAGATGCTATAAAGGGGACATAAACAAGACATTAGACCTCTTATTCTCTCTCTCTCTCTTTTTTTTATTGCCTAGCTCAGTGGTCTGTTTTATAGCCATGGTGCTCTGCCTAGCAGTCAATATTCTACCTGCAAGCTAGACTGATTCTCAGGGAGGTAGAAAATCTTTGACTGTGGAGTTGTACACAATAGATTTTGTGTGCTTCACTCTTATTTTTACCTGTCAGTTTCTAATATTCATTTTCCATCCCCTTTTGTCTGGCCCTTCCCGGCAAGCATTCCTAAATATGTATATATGTGTCAGGGATAGAAAATTGTTTGTGTCAGGAAAGCAAGTGAGTACATTGACTCCTTGGGGTTTTGATTTGGGTCACCCAGTGTGTAAAACCAGGGGTCAGTTTGCAAAGTCATTCTGCTCATCTGGCTTCTGACCACCTCTCTTCGCCCTTCCTTTGAACTATGACTTTCTCTGTCTTTCTTTTCTATAGTCCTTTTCCTTATTTCTGTTTCTCTCCTCTTCTTCAAATACATTACAGTATGGACATTTCTTCTTTTTAACGAACACTTCCTGAATGCCTCATGACAAGTACTCTAGGTGACGGATACTTTTCTGTACGATACCAGTGAGCGGGGCAGCGGCAGTCATCTCTCTGGAGAAGATGGGAAAATATACATTAAACCGATGATGCCACAAAATGAGTGTAAAATTCCATACGTGAGAGAAAAGTCCGGGAAGCAGTTGGTGTGTGAGTAAGGGAGTCTTATCAGAATGTAACTTACTTGAACTATGGGTGGGGAAAGGTTTCTCTCCTAAAGTTACAGGGTCTAATCTTGAAGTCCTTTTACAAATTTCAAATTCACAATGATTTTTTCAGACTAAATTTCTTTGTTTTATTTATAAAATCAGGAAATAACCATCTATTTCTATTTTTCTTCCTCTTACTGTTCATATATTATTAATAGCCTTAAGTCATTACATTCAATGAATATCAGCATCTACCTCTAGAAATTTCTCTTGGAATTAATATGTGAACATATATGCCAGGGAAAACATCCCGAAGAAAAAAGGCCAGTTATTAGCCTGGAACTCCACTCTTTCAGGAGGCAGCCTTATTGACAAATGGATATTTACGTGGTTAATCTAGCTCATCAGTTACTGAATACCTATATTGCATAATTGTCTTTTCCTTTAAACCTATTTCATCTAGCCTGGTTTTAATTGACTCTTGAGACCAAGATTTCGTGACTCTTGGCAGATACCCAGAATCAGAGCTGAATGATATTGTCACTGAACTTGAACAATTAAAAAAGAAAAATCCTGATTATGACTGGCTCCTCCTTTTCTCTTTATACTTTATTTACAGAGCTGCGATCCCCTTCTTTCCTGCTTCCCATTGCCTTCATTTGGAATTAACACAATTATTCCGATTCAAACATCTTACTCTCCCCTTATAAACTGGTCTTTCTAAAATGTGCATGACTTCTCTTAGGTTTTCTTTTCCTCCCACCCATTTATTCACTTACGTTTTTCTTAAATGTGTAATGACAATGAAATGTGTGAGCAAAAGACAGAACATAAACTGGACTAATAAGACCAGGAGATTTGGAGGTGGGAACTGAGATCTCAGTTTAATGTCTGCCATTAACTTGTTCTATCTTTTGATAAATTAGGAAACCATTTAATATTTAGTATAATGGTACTTTGGAGATCAACTAGTCCCAACTTTTCATTTTAATAATGTGAAAACTGAAACCCAGAGAAGTTGTGTGACTTCTTAAGGGTCACATAAAAATCTGTTCATCTTTTTTAGGATTTATGCTTCTTATCTGTCAGTTGAGGTGAATGGAATTGTTTTTAGATCATCTTTAAGGACTCCTTCCTTTAGTTTTAAAAATCTGTGATTCTAAACCCTCCATCAAACTGTTCAGGTCCCAAGGTAACAAAGTGCCAAACATGTAATGACAGGTTCTGCCATCAGCCAGGCAGAAGTTATCTTTATATATACGATTGGTCTTTTCATGGGTGTTTCCCTTGCAGGGGTCTACATTATTTTTATTAATTGAATTAACTGAAAATTTTGTGAGATAATCTCTCAGCTCGTTTCTTCATGAATAACAAAGTATAGGAGAACTTTTTTTTTTGTCTCCAGTATAAGGTTGTTACAAAAACCATAACATCAAAACCCAATAAACCCACACTTCACCAATGTTTGTGCAGATTCACCAGCACTATCTAGGTAGCTTAAGCACACTGTAGGATTAAAGGGATATTCTTTGGGAGGTTTGCTGTAACTTCCATCCTGGGTTTTGTGTGTGTGTGTGTGTTTCCATCTTTTTTTCCCCAACCTGCCTCAAATTTTGATTAAATAGCAAGTCTTAGAACTGCCCACAATAGTATATGAATGGAGACAAATAATTTTGCTCACAACATACACCACTAAATTTTTAAGTTTTCATCAAAATCAATTGCCTCATTCAGACATGTATGGTAGGAAATATTATTGTGCAATTTATGTAAGTCTTTTAGAAGGTTCAAATGGAATTTCTAAATGTATTTTCTGCAAGTATTAATGAACTAATAGAAATGATTCTATTTTTCACCATTTATTTTACATTCTCCTCTCAGCAGTATAATAATATATACTCAAATATTTAATTAATATTGAATTGCAGAGTATAACTTTTTTCTAATATATTACTATCTACAAAGTTTTAATTGACTTTCTACAAAAATTTAATCTTTCTTGGCTTTTTGATCTTAGATGATGTCTAGGATTGTTATATTATCTTTGGAAATAAAATTTTTTTCAGGCGTTTGTTTCGTCCCACAGACTTTGTTTTTTGTTTTGTTTAAAGATTTTATTTATTTATTTGACAGAGAGATCACAAGTAGGCAGAGAGGCAGGCAGAGAGAGAGGAGGAAGTAGGCTCCCTGCTGAGCAGAGAGCCCTAATGCGGGTCTCAATCCCAGGACCCTGAGATCATGACCTGAGCCAAAGGCAGAGGCTTAACCCACTGAGCCACCCAGCAGGCACCCTTCTTTTTTTTTTTTTTTTTGGTTGTTTGTTTTTTTAAAGATCTTACCCATTCATTTGACAGAGAGAAACACACTTAGAGAGGCAACCACAAGCAGCGGGAGTGAGAGAGGGAAAAGCAGGCTTCCCGCAGAGCAGGGAGCCTGATGGGGAGCTTGATTCTTGGTCCTAGGGTTCCAGGATCTTGACCTGAGCAGAAGACAGACCCTTAAGGACTGATACACCCAGGGGCCCCTCCCACAGGACTTTAAACCTTAGGCCTTGCTTTAGCCAACATCCTCTAAGCTGTATACAATAGGAGTTTCAAGTGAGTCAGGAACTAACTGGGGGATATTTTGGGTCTTAGAATCAGGACTATATAATTCTATTCATTGATTAGTTTGTTTATTATTCTCCATAAAGGAGTTATGTTAATCTTTTTACCTCAGAGCCTGAATGTTTTTCTTTAAAAAAAAAAAAATATTTGGTTGGGGCGCCTGGGTGGCTCAGTGGTTAAGCCTCTGCCTTCAGCTCAGGTCCTGATCCAGGAATCCCAGATCAAGCTCTACATCAGGCTGCCTGCTCGGTGGGAAGCCTGCTTCTCCCTCTCTCACTCATGCTGCTTGTATTCCCTCTCTGCCTGTATTTGTCTCTGTCAAATAAATAAAACCTTAAAAAAAAAATTTGGTGGGAGGTGTTTGTGTGGCTCAGATGGTTAAGCATCTGCCTTTGACTCAGGTCATGATCCTGGAGTCCTGAGATTCAGTCCCACACTGGGCTCCCTGATCAATGGGGAGTCTCCTTTCCCTCTTCCTTTGATCCCTACTTCTCTCTCTCTCTCTGTCTCAAATGAATAAATCTTCAAAAATATCTTCATATTTTTTAATTAAGTTTTTTTGGGGGGAACGGCAGAGGAAGAGAGAGAGAGAAAATCTTAAGCAGGCTCCACACCCAGAGTAGAGCCGAAGAGGGGCTTGATCTCACAATCCTAAAATGACGCCCTGAGCTAAAAGCAAGAGTCAGGTGATTAACCTGAGCCACCATGTACCCCTTAAAAAGTACATTTATATATTTTTTTCATTTGCAGCCTTAGATCAACCATCCCTCTTGTATCCTCTGGTGCTCCTGATTTCTTTTTCCAACTTTTTATTGTGACAAAAAATTATATTATGTTACATTTAGCTGTTTTGTAGCTTTCCTACACTTGAGCTCTGCAGCTTTCAATATACTTTGTTTATGGGTATAATCTTTCTGTTTGCCTAATTTCCAGCTTAAGCTTCTTTGTACATACAAAGAGATTTAAAAAGATATTAGTGTTACTTTTTTTCTACATTTTAAAATCAGTTGATATGTTAAGAAGTAGCATATAATTTCAGGATTAAGAGATTTAGAATTAAATAGACTTGCACTGAAATTCCAACTCAGAGACATACCACCTGTGTCAACTTTGGCAAGTTACACTTAAAACTCTCAGAAAATCAGCATCTTCATCTGTGAAATGGTGGTAATAATAGCTAGTTATTAAAAATCAAATTTATTTCTAAAATCAAATGAAATGGTTTTGGAAAGCATCTGACTGGTGTGTGGCACAGAGTAAGAGTTGGGTAATGATTTTGGTTGTTTTTAAAATCATTAACCCAATAAACTAAGCCTGTAAGACTACATGTCATTAACAATGTCAGTTGTTCAAAAGCTAGCATGCAATTTCCCCCTAATAATAGTAATGTTAAACTGAGGTGTATTAAAATATGTTTAGAGTAACTTCCAATATATCTAGAGTGCAAGTGTATTTATAGAAACTATATCTAGTTACTTCCACTGAGATATAAGCAAGTTTTTGTACCCACAGAATTGCACTTATTTTTAGGTCACTGGTGTCAACAGCTACCTCTTCAAAGAAATTATTTCTTTTGATCCATTTAGTAGCTTGATCCCAGCTGCATAAAAACAGACTTACAGTATTTCATTTTTCTACAGACTGCTGATGGCTGCATTCCATAACTTAAGAAATCTCTCAAAAGAAAGCCTCTGAACTCAAAAAGCTTTCACAGAAACTTGTTGCATTTGCTTGTATCCAAAGTGCAATTATTTGTAATTCACAAAATATGAGTTTTAATAATATAGCTTCAAAATACTGAAAGTGATTCTTAACTCTATATCAGTTATTGACTTTGAAAACTCTCATACTATGAGGTGACCAGGCAATCAGTTATTATATTGCTTTCTGGTGATTTTAATATTTTTTTCTTTTGTTACATGTGGTTAATCACTCAAATAAAGAGAATGTGCCCAGGAGCACCATGTGCCTATGGGTGTTGCAATTGATAATAGTAGACTCAGCAGAAATTATTTGTTACAGTAGTGAATGCTTTGACCACTTGGTAAAAAATCCCCAATGCTTCCACTCATGTCTGAGTTAATTTATAAGGGTTGGCAATTCTGTATAGGATTTTAGTGCTTTATTATTATTATTTAACTTTAATCACAGAACATAACAATCAAAAATAAAGAGATCAGTAAAGAGAATCCAAAGGAATTTGTCATCCAATTCTAACAATGATCTTACAGGCCAGTACTACTTTATCTATAACTTCATCCCTTTACATTTCTACCCTCCTAATAGATGATTTGGAAGCAAATCCAGGTCATTACTTCATTGACCTGCAAAAAAACATAAGGATTTAAAACAAAACAAACAACTGAATGATGATAATAAATTTGGTACTGTTTGGTTTTTTTTTAAGATTTTATTTATTTATTTGACAGAGAGATCACAAGTAGGCAGAGAGGCAGGCAGACAGAGAGGAGGAAGCAGGCTCCCTGCTGAGCAGAGACCCCCAATGTGGGCCTCCATCCGGGGCCTGGATCAGGGGACCTCGATCCGGGGGCCTCGATCTGGGGGCCTCAATCCCAGGACCCTGAGATCATGACCTGAGCAGAAAGCAGAGGTTTTAACCCACTGAGCCACCCAGGCGCCCCTACTTTGATACCGTTTTGATGTTATGATAGCCAAGACTGGAATCCTCTTGAATGCTATCCAGCCGGGACTCTCTTGCCTAAGTAAAATCTCTCTCTCAAATCTGAATCTTTATCACTATACTTTTTACATCTTTCTGTAAGTAAGAGTATGAGGCCTAGGGGAGTTCTGAGTTCACTTAGCCATTTAGCTGCCAGGAGTGGAAGAGGAATATCAATAATTCTCAGCCTGATCCCAGAGCCTTCATCTTCCTCCATAGGAGGTAAAAAAAAAAAAAAAAAAAAAAAAAGACTTTGTACCTAACTCTTCTTTAGGGCCTACTCACCAGGAGCCAGGCAGAGAAGGACCGATCTTCGAGAAGCATCTAGACTTACAGGTCTCACTCATCCTAGGTGCACACTCACATTGGTTGACGTATTAGGATAAAGTGGAGATTTGATAGAAATATGATTACTTGGACCTTTGTGGTACAATATTACACAGTGTGTTTTGAGCAACATCAGTGTTGTTTTCAGAAAGGGAAGGTCTTAGAGCCTGAAATTTGTAACTTGCAGTAGGAATCACAAAGAAGTAGTTATGGCAGTAGATATTTTTGAAATGAATTCAGCTATAGGTATTTTATCTTCATAGACCATTTGGTAGGATTAGTGTTCCTCACAAGTCTTTGAGGAATATTGTGAAAAATCAATATGGGAATGGGAAAAGGGTCTAATTTTTTTGTCTTGTCCCTTTATTAGGTTTAGGTTATTTGCATGATTGTCACTACATTACTGAAGTTTGGGCTATCAATATACATTGAACAAAACCGTTCTTTGGAACTTTTAAAACAGGTACCTGAAGAAAATTTTTCTAACACTTGAACTTGAAAAACATTATACTCCAAGCTATCTTTATTCTTTTTCTTTTACATATCTGAGATGTTCTGTTCTTTTTTCTGACTCAGCTTGTGGAAAAACTGCTAGATTTTTTTTGTGTAAAATAAGAGTGTGTAATGTTTCTCTTTTGGATATTTCACATCTTTATTTAAGTTCACATCATTATATTAAAATAGGAAATATTGGTCTGAATGACCGAGTGCATGTCTCTTGCTGTGTTTTGTTTCAGATGGGAAACTTCTAGAAAAGGCATTAGCCCCTGATCTTCCCAGTTAGACAGTAAAATACTGTGATCCTCCTGGGGAAAAAATAAGACAAAAAGGCAAAGTACCTACCAAAAAGAGATATTCATGGATAGTCAGATCATAAGTAGAACGTTGTTTCCAGTTTTGGGTTATATGCTCTTCACAGAAAATCGACAAGCTGAAATGTGTTCCTTCCAGCTCTGTATGTCTATGAGTTTAAAAAGGCAACTGAATTGTGAGGGATCTTGTTTCTTCTGATCAGAGAAGCACAAGAAGCACAGGTTCAAAGGAGTACACAAGTCATCTTCTGATGTTTGAAAGGTGTTCTAAGTAAGCAAAATGGCTTCAATTTTTGTTGCTCCAAAAGACAGTACTTGGACGTTTGAGAGAAAGTATAGGACGTAAAGTATATGGAGATATGAATATCTTTCTAATGACTAGAGTTTTGAACCGTGCTAATATAAGAAGTGGTGAGTTACTAGTATCTGAAGATCCCAGGTAGAGGTTGTATGCTATCCATCAGAAATAGTATCTAAGGCTGGTATTGACTATAAGTTTGGATTACATGACCTTCAACTCTTCTTTTTTAGTTTTTGTTTTTTTTTTCTTTTAAGATTTTATTTATTTGACAGAGAGAGACACAGTGAGAAAGAGAGGGAACATTAGGGCGCCTGGGTGGCTAAGTTGGTTAAGGGACTGCCTTCGGCTCAGGTCACAATCCTGGAGACCTGGGATCAAGTCCCACATCGGGCTGCCTACTTGGCGGGAAGCCTGTTTCTCCCTCTCTCACTCCCCCTGCTTGTGTTCCCTCTCTCACTGTGTTTCTCTCTGTCAAATAAATAAAATCTTAAAAAAAAAAAAAAAAAAAAGAGAGAGGGAACATTAGAGGTGGGGGTGGTGGGTGGGAGAAGGAAAAGCAGGCTTCCTGCTGAGCAGGGAGCCCAATGCAGGGCTATATCCCAGGACCCTGGGATCGTGACGTGGACTGAAGGCAGATGTTTAACAACTAAGCCACCCAGGCGCTCCTTCTTTAGTTCTAAAAAATATTATACTAGTTTCATATCCAGTAGTGATTATCCCAACTACCTTTTGAGAGTCTGATAAAAAGATGGATCCTCTCTCCATAAAAATGCACATATGTGCACACAAAATTTGCATAGAATTTGAAGGTTTTTGGTTGCCTTGAAGCTTGGTCATAGATCTCAGGATAAGAATCTGGTCTGTAATTTAATTAACTTCACAACTCTGAGTAAATTATATAACACTGATATGCCACAGAATCATCATAATTAAGGTGTTGTGATTTGATGATGTTTAACATAGATAGAGCCTTCCATACTCAAAAAATGTAACAAAATATTTGATTCTATTAGAAAGCAACTCTTGAGTATAAGACCCATTCTCGGGAGGGAAGTGGAGAGCAGGGGTCTTTATACAATTCAAATAACTGAATCTTGCAGAATAGAGGCAATAAAGCCTCATTTCCCTATTGATTTGGACATAAACAACATGTTCTCAAGTCAATTTCCAATTTTGACTTTTGGCTATTTGTAATGATAAAATAAGAGCACAGAATGTTTGTGTGGGAGTTAGACCTGAGTTAAAGAGGAGGAATGCCTTTTGTAATAAAAGACAATTGGAAGGCATGGCTGACTGGGTGAGTCCATTTTACAGCTCATTAACACTGCCCTTAATTGGCAGGGATCATTGCTGAGTTTATCCATGTGAAGTAATTATATATACAAACATGCAAACATATATGTGCTTATAGAAATGAAATGATTTTCTTTAAATCAATTTTAAGAAGGGAGATAGAGATCAATATGGTCTTTCTGTTATAGTACAGATTTGTTTTATGCTAGTTGTTTCTGGTGTGCTCTGCCTTCAGTTCAGACAAAACTGTCTTTAGTAGTCACAAAAAATATTATACAGGTAAATCTCAGCGTTAGCAAGAGAAGAGCAAAGGAATTAAGTCAAAAGGATTAAGCAGAGACATCATTAGCAATTTTGAATTCCAGTTCATCAAAGGAAAGGGGTTTTTAAATAAACTCCCACCTATGCTTCCCAGCCATAAATTCATCTTTTTGCCTCCCTATTCTTCCTCCTTCACCTTTTTCTTTCTTTTCCTTATCAGAAACATTTACGGGACATTCTAGGAAGTGTCTAGTGCTATAGGAAAAAAAATTAAAAGGAGTTACGAAGAACCACCTGGGCAGGACATCAACCCTCGAGGCATTTACTGTCTAGTGGCAGACAGAGGACACCCTGAGCAAATCAGTGTTTCTTTCTTTCTCATAAATATGTGCCGACTTGCAAGAAAGCCTTATCTTAAAAGCAGTACAAGACATTTACTAGCTCTTGCTCTGTGCAAGGCCTTCAGCTAGCAAATATATGTGAGCGCTAGCTTTCTCCAGTCTCTTGTTAAGAGTGCATATTCCTGAGCACATCCCTAGATAAATCCAGGGTGAAATACAAATTTCAATTGTACATTTATGCATAGATACGGTTAGTGGGCAGCAGATTGCATTCATCCATCCATCCATCCATCCATCCATTTATTTATTTATGTATTTGTTTGTTTATTTGACAAAGAGAAACACAGTTCAAAAGGGAACACCAGCAGGGGAAGTGGGAGAGGGAGAAGCAGGTTTCCTGCCTAGCAGGGAGCCCAATGGGGGCTCGAACCCTGGACTCCAGGATCATGACCTGAGCTGAACGCAGACGCTTAACGATGGAGCCACCCAGGCGCCCCCAGACTGCTTATGAAATGGAGAATCAAAGCAGCTTATGATGTGGACTTACTAACATGGCTGTAGTACAGCGGGACAGACAATGTTTGTACACACAGAGAAGGGAAACAGTTCATAGCGCTGAACCCACATCACTTAAATGGCACGAAAAAGGAGTGAACAGAGTAGGAGAATGGACAAGGGGGTCTTTTTGGAAGAGTTAGAAAATGAGGAGGTTTCAATAAATAGAATTCATACCTTTTCTCAAGAGATATGTTTATCTTTGCCCATTAACTATGGTCCTTACTCATTTTATGTCATCCTTTTGATATTTTATTTGTGCCCTTGAATTTGCTCAGTTCTCACCACAACCTCCTTTCCAGTGGTTCTGTGAGCCTCCCCCATTTTCCTCTACTGTGGTACTGGGAGAGTATGTTCATGAATGGTCTGTGTACTGTTAGGAAGCATCAGCTCACGGAAATGGGTGAGAGGAGATGCTGGTCACCACTTCAAGTAGCAAATTCTGTGGGAGCTGTGGGTTAGTGGGTATTTCAGTATCCCCTACTATAGGAATGCCAACTAGCTTCAGTTATGTAGGTGTTTGGGACCATAGGAAATGTTGTGGAGGGCAGTTAAAGTACAAAATACATTAAAAAACTGGCTACTTTTTCAAATAAAAAGTATGTAAGGTAGATGTGCATCAATTCTACTGGAATACTGAAGACAAGTAACATCTTGCTATTTTAATTTATTTGTGCCTATTTACTTGGAACTATAGGACGTGTTTAACATTTTCCAAGATCTATCCAGGTGATTTGGCACAAAAGGATAAGATTTCAAGCTTAATGTGAGTACTGATAAAACTCTTTATACTTATGATCAAGTAGAGTGCCTATAACAAACAGTCAGAAATTCATCATTTGGATAGTACAGTCTAATTTCAGAAGAGTCTGAGGAAAACACATAGAAAATACATAATTTATAATGAGCTACTTTGTTTGGTTTGTTTTACATGTGTTCTCATTCCCTTGTGTCTGCAGTTGCTGAGATTTCTTCACTACCCACCTTTTTCTCAGATCATTATGACCTTGCCCTTCTGTATTCTCCAGTGAGATCTCATCTCCTCTCTTCCCCTTAGACTATCTATTTTTAGGCTTCCTAACTGGGAGATATACAGTCTCAGTTTCTTCATGTTAGAATTATTTTATTTTTCTTAGATGTATTATGGTCCTCCTGGAACATGGAACACATTTCCCTGGAGCTACAGACATATGATTGAAAATATATTAGATAATAAACATAAGATTACTTTCATGTGGGTAGTTACCTAGCTCCCCAATAAGGTACTTGGGAATGAGTTACTTGCTTGGCCAGATTGTACACAAATACATCAAAGGTTAGCCTTTGTGTTCTTTCTCTTCAACTCTTACATCAGAATCTACTCTTGGTTTCCTTGGCTCACAACTAGATCTAAAGTTCTTTTTATCGTTTCTCCCAAGCTTCACCATTTGCTTATCCAGGGAAAGGCTCACAGGCAAAATTCCAGGACAGGGGAATAAATAAAAAATTCTCTGTGAGAATGCAAATTATTTCTAGATCCTCAGTTTCTAGACAGTTCTTTCTGGAAACTTCACTTATTTGAGCACTTATATCTTCTTCCTAATGAACGTGTTTCCACCTATTGGCTGTTGCTCTAGTTACAAAGCCAATAAAGAATAAATTTATAACAAATAACTTCTGTATGAAACCCCTACAAAGTGTTTGAAGATGTCTGTAATTATCCCCCCATGTCTCTGCTACACCTGACTGAATATGGCTCCTCCGAACATCTGGTCACTTGTTTATCAGTGTATTTTTATATACATATAATGTGTATAATATAATATATTATATATTATGTACACACACACATACACACAAAATGTGGCACCCAGCATGTCAAACTGTACCTCATATGTATCTTTGGTAAAGTTCAGATAAATGAACTACATGCTTGATTTTAGTTCATGCAAGTGTCTTTTTAAAAAAGGTATCTAACTTTTGCCTATTAATACATTTTTGTTCAGTGACAATCCCCTAGTTCTTTTTTACACTAACAACAACATCATCAGATTTCCCTCGTCCTATGTTTATGCTGTTTATTTTCTCAAACCTACATGCAGGATTTTACATTTATCCTTGTTAATTTTTCCTGCTCTGAAGCATATGGGAGTCTGAAGAAGAGGATGCCCTGCCAATTGAAGTTGTGTTTTAAGAACTCTATAAGATCTGAACAATCTTCACTCCTCTATGGGCTCTCTGGAATCTTCCTAGATAATTTTTATTTGCCTTTGCATGAACATGTAAGCAGAAGGAAAAATAAAGTCCAGCTTTAAACTTTTATCTGTAGGACTGAAGGAAGCAGTGACAAAGACATTCTTTGGTAGGTAATGTAGCTAGCTATCGATCTTACGCCACAGTGGTTTTCTGGCTGCCCTAGTCAACAACTTGTTGCTTATATGCATTTAATCATGTGGTGCCCAAGAGTTAGGGCAATTGAAACTCTTTAAATAGACAGGTAATTGCATGTGGACATCAAAGTTAATAGTGGCCTTGAAGAATGACAGAATATTAAATTCAAAGGAATTGTTTGGATCAATATTTGTTTTTTAAAAACTTCATAAACAGCATTTGCCAAATAGGTGGTAAACACCTGGTCAATAAACATGTCTGAGTTGTGTGCATTGCTGTTTTGAAACTCACTCAGTATGAAACTATATTAGCTGAAGTAAGAACACTCCTTCAGCTCCAATTTGATTCCATCTACAGAAAAAGTCCTGTAAGTCACAATGTATGCATTACCCTTTGACGGACTTCAAGAGCGTATTGGAATCAGCCCAGTTCAAGATAAGGAGGCTCTAAGTCCAAAGGCTCAGTTCCTCAGCTAGAACCAAGCCCCTTGTGGCTTCTTTCTGGATGAGTTCAGGGCCTGGCATAGATCCTACTTTAGAATAGATGCTTGATAAATATGTTTTGGATAAGTAAATTATTAGATACATTGATGAACAAACACACAAAGAAATAGATAACCTGCTTAGAAGCATGGCCTGGGAAGATGAGTTTATTACGGATAAGCCTAAACTACTGGGTGTGTGTCTCTTCTGCAGACTCTAATTCCCTAACTCTAAGAAATGGAATGTTCTCTTTCTTTTTCCTGGCATGCTTGGGGAGGGGAGAAAAAAAAAAAATCCCTTCAGGTCCATAATGTTCTTTACTAAATGGCATTTCCTTCTTGTTAAGGAACCTGGATAGCTTTATTTCCCAATTATCATCTTTAATGGGCCTCTGTGTTAAAACAGCTACCTTGACTCTCCGCAGTGCATGTGGTTCTGGAGAAAACCAAAGCATTTTCTGACTCTTTAATATTAGTTCTGGGGCAGTATGTCACCTACTTTCCTTAAGGATAAATGACTCTCCTAGAGCCCACAGTGGCTGGCTGACTTTCTCATATTATTAATCATCCTTCCAAGAAATTAGATATGTTAGGTATGCATTTAGTTTCCAAAAACCAATAACCTGATTTGTATCAGATGGTTTATTTTTCAAATCTAGGAAGAAGTCCATTGTTAGGTGACACAGGGATAGTGTAGCTCCTGCAGGAAAACGTCAAGTGGTTTGACTCCTTCTGTCTTCTTGTTCCTTTATCCTCGTGCCATTTTGACCTCATGGTCTCAGAATGGGTATTTCCCATTGGCATTGAATCTGCATCTGGGACAGGAAGAATAAGGTTTAGTGGCAAAAATCCTCAAGGGACATGCTATCCAAGTCTGACTTTTTAAAAAAGCATTCCCAATGATTTCTGTGTACATTTCCTAAAGATTAACTGGGTCACAAAGGCACTCTGACAGTAAGTAAATTTAAATAATGACAGTAAATTTAAATAATAAAAGGATTTGGGAAAGCAAGTATTTTCAGTAGAGCATATTGTCATCCTATGTACTTTATTCCTCTCCCCCAGAAATAATTGGTTCAATTTGCCAGGGAAAGGCAAAATAGATATTGCGTACAAAACTAAAAGTATCTGCTACAACTGCTTTTCTAGATTGATAGCTTGATCTGCAAGCCAAGGACTGGACTGCTCCCCCCAAAACTATAACTGAGCAGTCACCGATTTTTAAAATGAATCTTGGTATTCCTATATAGATACTGCCTAGTGAGTCATGGGAAACCATAGGATTCTTTAGTGCCAAATTTGAATCTTATTACAAATCATATTTTTATACTATCTGGGAAATCACACTGTACTTTCCATTCTGTGACCTATCAGCAATCTAAGTCTTGGTTTTTTTTTGTTCTGTTTTTCTTAATTCCCATTCCTGGAAGCCCAGTGGATTCAAACTTCATTGGCCCAACTAAACAGTTTTTATCATTTTATTATTAGATTGCGTAATTTGCACTGGGTGAAAATATCATTCATCCCTCCAAATCCTACTTATCTCAGCCATGATGAACTACTTCAGCCTTTATCTAAGGTTATGCGATTGCAACACACAAATCTTATCCTGCTGGGTTGTAATAGATCTGTACTCTTCTAATTTGGTCTCTGTGTATAGTTTTTAATCCCTTTAATTTTCACAAATAATTTCCTAGTTTATGTAGTGGACTAGCTCACCAAATTTAGAAAATTTTACTCCAGTAATACATAAAACAGAAAACATCTACTATGTTAATATACTTGTTCTCTTGCTCTTAATGTCTCTATAGGCTATAAAGTTTTAAAGAATGCCTTAATAGCATCCTGTTTTGACAAACTAGAAAAAGAAAGAAATAAGAGAGAAGAACAGGCAATTAAAATAAAAGCTAGAGTTTTGTCCACTAATCAACCACTGTACTCAAGTATCTGTTAACAGTGTGAAGGCTAGAATGTGAGGCAGATAAAATTGGACAATTGGAAGAGTAAGCTGAAATAAATTATAAGGTTTTACCACAACTTTATTATTTAGATATGAGACTCTTTATTTTTAATTATGTGACATGACAGTTTTCAGCATAGAAAATATGCAGCTTCCTTAAACATGACTCATAGAAGCAATAAAACTCAAATAAGGGGAGGGAGGGCAATCTGTGAAAACAGGCTCATGAGGTTCTTCACCCACATTTTATACACAGAACTGTTATTTGCCCTTATTATTTAAAAGCACATGTTACTGCTTCTGGCATGTAAATGCATTCGATATTAAGATTTTTCACATGATATTCCAGGGTACAGTTTTTGCTACAAATTTTCTCAAATTGGAATGTAATACTAAGAGCATTGGTTACTATTCTTGTGAACCTAAAAGGTGAGGCAAACATTTGCTGAAATTTACATAGTTTTCAGTTTTCTAATGCTAGCAAATGGGAGCTGCTTGAAAATAGAAATCACTTATATTTTTCCTAAAGAAAGAAAAGAAAAAGGCCTCACATATCAGTTCAAATTCTTCCTTGAATATTTTTAGCTTGTGTAGAGGTTTCGGTTTTTGTTTGTTTTTCTTTTTCTTTTTTTTGCCCCATGCTGTGTAAAAAAGGCTTGCTCAGAGCAGTACAACATAAAGGAGACCTTTTTTTCTTTTTTTCTTTTTCTTTTTCTTTTTCTTTTCTCTCTCTCTTTTATTGATTGGTTAAGAGGGTCTGTGTTTGGGGGTCCCTTGCAGTTTCTCTAGAGGCTATACATGTAAATTGAAAAAAAAATCAGTATTACTTGAAAATATAACTACAGCTTTGATTTAACAGTATAAAAAAGGGTACTGTCTAATCCCTTAAGTAGGAAATTGCTTTTCTTCATGATCCATTGCTTTCCTACTGTTTCTGGCGGCTACCGCGGATGGAGAAAAGACCCACCTTTACCATGTCTGTTTTCTTACCTCTTACTGTTTGGCAGTAAATAATAGTTGAAATAAGTAAATTTAAATAATGACAGTAAAATGCACGACTGATAAGGTCCTCAAATCTCAGTTGGACAACTGTGATTATACCAAAACAGGAGATAATTTACATGGGAAACTGAAATGAGAAATGAAGAATTTGGCATAGTGTCACAATGAGGATGTGACTTTTGTGTGGCTCTTCTATGTGATACTATAAATATTAGATGGAATGGAATAGCAAATGCTCTAAAACTGGGGATTGTTTGACATAGGTAGTTTTTCCTTCTAGGTGCTGTAAATTATTTTCTTGAAAAATGACACATCAAAATGTTGCCAAAATGAAGGGATACTGATTGTGTTGGCTGTTCATCTGCCATTGCCCATTGAAGTGTCCACTTTTCACCATAAGTGAAGCTGGTGTTTGCTGTTCTAGGAGGTGGCATTATGTTAAAGCAAAACATTGTAGATTGGGTTTAAGTAGTTTCATTCTCAGTGTCTGGCTCCTAATTTTTATTAGTGTGTGATTCTTTACAGTGCACAGAAAATTGAAAGCTTTCTCCATTGTTAAAAAATAGAACAGCAAATCTATTTTCAATTATTTAACGGTAAAGGTAGATGGGACATTTATTTCTTTTCTCCATTTGGAGAGAAAATATTTGAAATGTTTCTTGTATCACTTTTGATTAAAGACCTAAAGTAAAATAAGGGTAAATTAGTTCACTGGAAAATAATATCTGAGGCAGTCATCAGGTATGCTTTTTAAAAATCACGAGATATTCTTCAATATTATCATGTGTTAAATATTGAAGACCATACAATATGCCTAATGAAAGACATTAGTACATTCATTTCATTTGCTGTATGGTTTCTTTTATTTAGAATGCAGTAACGTAAGTTCATTAGTTTATAGATGTAATGTTTTCTTCTGTACCTCAGTGCAGCTAGGAACAATTCCACAGAGGTCTACAGATCTACTAACACCTGTCAAGATAAACACACAGTTCTCTGGGGGAATCATCTCAGCAATAGAACAGAAAAAATCTGAGGAAAGTAATTCTTTCATGAAGGAAAAAGAAGACAAAAAAAAATAAAAACAAAACAGTGATTAATGATTTTTTGAAATGCCTCAGAGGTCATATATTTCTCATACAAGTATAAAAATATAATCTGTCTTTTAAGAATAAGTATTTGGAAGCATATACTACTCATTTTGAAATAAATATTCCAAGAGAGTTAAACTCTGTGGAATGATCATGCAATCTGAACAGAGCCACTGAAGTTTCTGACACGTATAAGCTTAATCTCTCTCCTATCCCAGAACAAGTATATTAGATTATAAGTTCTGCTACGGTGATCTTATTTGAATGGCTATAGGTAAAATGGTGCCAGTATTTCCATTATAAAATCCTATTTTCAAGGATTTATAAGTTGCCTATAAATGTTTGCTCTGCAGTTCAGCTTGGTAGCAAGCATCTTTGCTGGGTGGTGTATTTTTTTCTTCTTTGTTTTACGTAGTATAAAAAAGAAAGACATCTGTTTATAGCATGAGTAGGAAAATATGACAACAAATCCCGTTATTCTTCAAAACCAATTTATTTAGCATTCAAATCAGAGTTCAGCCTAAATTTCTTATATATTTTAGGCAATAAAAGAGCTAACTGAAAGCCTGTAAAGAGAAATTGAAGATGATTTGTTTCCTTTGTCTGTTGGTTTTGGTTATTTTAAACTCCTAAATATGGAGATAGACTTAACCAGTAACTTTGATACTTTATTCATTTAGGACAATAATAATGTGGATATACTGATTTATATATCCTAGGTATTTTTTCTAGGTATCTGTGATAGTCTACAATTCGGAAAGCAGCAAATAACTGGCAAAGTTCAGAAAAAGTTCCAATGGAGATATATGTGTTAAAGTTTGGCAGACAGCTGAATGAGACATTAAGAGAGAAAAGAAGGAGAAAAGGGCATTTTTACCAAGGGAATAGCTTTCCCAGAGGACAATGGGAAACAAGTGCACTGTGTTTCAGGAAGGGAGAGGTTCTGTGACTGGAGCCAAGGATATTTGTGGGGGAGGTGACAGAAGTTGAGGTAAAGGTAAGACAATAAGAGGTAGTGTGGAGGCAAATTTTGAAGAGCTTAATATGCCGTCTTAAAGAACTTTGACTTTACCTGGAAAACAGGTATTTGTAGTGGGATAGTCGTACCAACGTAAGTGTAGTACTAACATCAAAAAATCACTCTTGACAAGATGTGTAATCCAATATATTTATCCTGAATTGAAAGGGGATTAGATTATAGATCCCAGATAAACCTATTTAGAGA
Organism: Spilogale gracilis; assembly: GCA_004023965.1. Classification (NCBI taxonomy): domain Eukaryota; kingdom Metazoa; phylum Chordata; class Mammalia; order Carnivora; family Mephitidae; genus Spilogale; species Spilogale gracilis. The sequence goes on along the minus strand of PITA01002559.1, from coordinate 106,692 downwards.
TTCAATTCAAATTGCATGATTAAATTCCTTTCTGCACACTAAAATGGCAGTGTGTGTTTCCGAACATATATTCATAAAGATAGTTCAAATTGGCTTATGTTGTAAGTGCTTGGGCCTTCAGGGAACTGAACTAGTTATATGTGTATGATGTCTGGTTCTGGATTTGGATATCTATATTTACTAGAGAATTTGCAAATTATGTGTCAGTTTTTATATCTCCCTAACTTGCCTTATAGTTGTCTTGCCAAGTCTAGCTCTGTTCTCCACAATCCCATGTTTCTTTCTCCTGCATTGATGGATCTGCTTGGCAGACTGTTGGTGAGGGCAGGCAGACAAATCCCAGGTTGTTGGATTGGGTTCCTGATCATTCCTGGAGCAGCTGCTGGTCACACAGGAGGCCTGATAAGGGAGAACCTGAAAGGGACTTGTATTTTTGTTGTGTGTTTGTTTATTTTATGATGATGGATTATTTGGATAGCCAGTGTCAGGTTTTATATGGAAACAGACATTCTCATCATTTCTGATTTATTTCCCCATATCATAAAAGAAGAAGAAAGAATAACCTATTCAATAAATGAAGGAGTTAAGTAAATAAAATTTAAAAGTAAGTACATGCTAATACACACACACACACACACACACACACACACACACACTGGTATGAGACAATATTCTAAGTACTTTACATCTGTCAATTCATTTAATCTTTGCAACAACACTATGATTATCAAACCCCCTTACAAGTAAGAAAACTGAGTTTAAATAACCTGCATAAGGCCACGTAGCTACTAAGTTAACAGAGTCAAAACTGAACCCTTGGGGCACCTGGGTGGCTCAGTTGGTTAAGCGACTGCCTTCGGCTCAGGTCATGATCCCGGAGACCGGGGATCGAGTCCCACATCGGGCTCCCTTCTCGGCAGGAAGCCTGTTTCTCCCTCTCTCACTCCCCCTGCTTGTGTTCCCTCTCTGGCTGTGTTTCTCTCTGTCAAATAAATAAAATCTTAAAAAAAAACAAAACTGAACCATCATGCAGTGTCTTAGTTCCTGCCTCTGTCCAGGCTGAACAAGGAAGGGCTCAAATGCAAAAGATAGGATGGAAGAGAATTTTTATAAATTAAGTATTTATTTTTAAAATTTGTTTGTGTATTTATTTATTCATTCTGAACAGAGTAGAAGAAAAGGTGTGAGATGAGGGCATGTAGGGTTATATGGTAGACATCTTGAAGTCCTTAAAGAATGTTTTCAAGAGAAGATCTGGGAGCAACACTATTTTCTGTGTTGAGTATACTGCTAAGAAGGTGACTTTATTGGTAAGGAGCTTAATTAAAAAACTTGCCCAGTGTTGCTTAATAAAACCTTTGGCAAAGACTTTAACATTTAGATGGAGTGGTGGTTCTGAAATCTGCTTCCCCTGGGCCTGCAAGATGAGTATTTTCTGGGAACTTGTTAAAAAGGCAAATTGTTGGTACCTCTACATAGCTCAGGAATCAAAAAAGCAAAGCAATCCATGATATAATAGAGCCTTTTAGTGATTCTCCAGGACACTAAAGTTTGAGTACCACAGAGACGCAGAGACTAAACTAAGAGATTATTGGGGAGACGGCCAAATTGGACTGTAGACCAAATAGGGAAGATTTCAAAATGGGCTACATTAAAAACCACATTACAAGGGCATCTGACTGGGTGGCTTAATCACTTAAGCATCTGACTTTTGATTTTGGCTCTGGTCATGATCTCAGGGTCCTAGTCTCAAGCCCCACATCAGGCTCTGCTCCCACCAGAGAGTCTGCTTGAGGATTCTCTCTCCCTCTACCCATCCCCCCATGCTCTTGCTCTCTCTCTGTCTCAAATAGTCTTTTTTAAGAAATTGCAATACAGATCATTACCATTATGTTTATAGCATTGATCTAGCACATCTACATATGAATAAAAAACAGTAACTCTTATTTAGTGCTTAATATATTATAGGAGCTCTTCCAAATTCCCTTACACACAGTGTTATAATCATTTTACAGGTAAGGAAACTGGGGCAAGTGTCCATTAAACCCAGTGCCCAATGAATAATAACGATGAAGTCAAACTCACAGTCTGGCAGTCAAGCCACATGTTCTTCCACAATATTGTGAATAGTCTCACATCACACAGCATGAACCTATGAAAGAGTGTGTCAACAACACAAGTTGGCTGAAATAACTATACAAACAATTATGATGACCGTGATTGAGAGAGGACATGTGATGGTTGATAACCGAGGAACGCCCCCAACACTTAAAGATGCTGTTACAGTGAAATTTCTATAACCCTGTGTTGGTGCCTAGGCAATAGATTTTATGTAGGATGTCATGCACGAAATTTGTATTACCTAGATCGAGAGCTAAGAGAGATCATGAAACACTTCAGCCCTAAACACAGCTAACCTAGCTTGAATACATCTAATTGCACTTTACAAGTCAAACTGCACATCTAGGCTTTAGTTGCATCTGAGTGAATTGGGTATCGTGTTGGGTTCCCACTACTCCCTCTCATTTGGTGTGTCAGTGTGGAGGTTCTAGTTCATAGCTGTGCTGACGGAATTCACCAGTCTATATCTATGACTGGGTTATGTGTGATGGGAGATCAAAGTGCACTTCCAGATAAGGAAACACTTCATAAATAAACCTGACTTTTCAGTAATATGATGACTTCTGTGGGGCTCCGGGGATGCTTTGAGCCCTGACATATTTTTTTTCTTGTTTTCATCGTTTTGGTTGGTTGGTTGGCTGGTGGGTTTGGTGTCACTCTCACTGCTCTTGCTCTCCTATTCAGATCCTTTCTCAGAATGCCCACAGGGACCTGTACTAACCCAGAAAGGAAACAAGGTCGAGGTTTGTCTCCACGGCTTCACAGATGATGCCCTTTCTTGAGTCTTTACCTCTTTATTCTCTCTCAGTCCCAACTCAGAAATGCAGGTAGACAGAAATATGGGGTCTTCTTGCCTTTTCATTCTGCTGACATTAGTAGAAATGCGAAATGCAAGACTGACATTCTCCTCATTTTTAATTTTTAAAAGATTGGTGCTGCCTGTGGGTTTTAATATTTTTCCCCTTTGCTGCATTTAGTGTCTACTTTTCTGTTTAAAAAGCTTAATACTGAGCTGTAAGAATTTCCAATTAAGTTTAAGGAAAACATGGAAAGGTTGAAAGTGTCTGCCTAACAACCGTCCTGTTTCTTGAAACAGAAGGGTTGATTTTTGAAATATGAAAAAATCATTTGCAATGGCCTGTCCTTTTCAATTTCTCTGCCTACCCCCCCTCCACTCATTCTCCTTTCTGTCCTTCCATTTCCTTTGTTCTTCTCCCCTTGTTTTCAGATCCATCTCCCACTTTTAAACGCTGTTGTCCAACTTAGGCTACCTGACTTCTTGTCATTACAGATTATCAGCTGTGAGTGGACCTAGGACAGTTTTCATGCACAGCTATTAGGTTCTTTTGGTAGATCTCAGTAGCCTCGGTGGTTAGAGGCAGGGGAATGTTAATCACTCTTCCAAGAGTTCCCGAAAGTGCAGGCCATAGTGAATGTAAAATGCAAACCAACTGCTGCTACAGAAGCAGACATTTATTACTAAGTAGGTGCAAAATCTTATAGCCTATTCTGGAAGTGGATGAAGTTCCAGCTCTTGGTTCTGTTAGGTACATGAAAAATGTCTTACAAAAAGGAATTTACAAATATGGCAGCGACCAGCTCAACATCTGTCAGAATTAGGATCAGATACCAATCAAAAATAGCTTCCTATGGCTTTGTGATGATTAAATGAACTAACACATTTACCTCTCTTAGACTTGTGAAAGTTACAAATGTGTTAGTTCTTAATATTACTATTATCGTGGTACCATTCCTTATGGTAAAGGGTGAAAGACCTCTTAGATTTGCAAACTCTATTGAAGTAGAAGCAAAACATATCTGTAAAATATTTTGGCTAACCCACTGATCTTGAATGTTAATAATTTCATGGAAGAGAACCCATTCCTAACCCCTATTACACCAATTGACAAGCCATTTATTTCACAAATAATAACCTTTTTTCAACATACGTTACAATTAATGAGCAAAGCCATATCATGATTGGACGTGATGATAGCCAAGGTTTCTAGAAGCTACCTCTGGCTTCTGTAATTCTGGCTGAAATCCTGAGCATAAATTCCCGAGGAAGGCAGCTGACTCTCCTGGGACACAGAACACTAACACACATTTATATGACACTGTTTATGCTGAAATATTTAAGAGTAAATTACAGGCAGCTGAGCACCACGTCTCCTCCAACCAGTTCCTACCTCAACTGACAACAATTTATCAGATGCTGCCTCAGTTTCTTTAAATAAAGTAGTTCTAACCACAAGGGCTGACCAGCTCAAGAGACATGAAGAGTAAATGCAACCTCTGTTTGATTCATCTGGATTAGGCAAAAGTTTGTTCATGAGAATTTTCTCCCCTCTTTCAACAGAGAATTTCCCCTTATTCCACCAAATTACAACCATCTGTAACAGATATTGCAGAATCAGTATCACAGCATTCACTTCAGAACCTCATAGGTATCACAGAGGTGCCCTAGACATCTGCCAAAAAACTGCAGCTACAGGGGCACCTGGGTGGCTCAGTTGGTTAAGCAACTGCCTTCAGCTCAGGTCATGATCCGGAGACCTGGGATCGGGCTCCGCATCGGGCTCCCTGTTTGGTGGGAAGCCTGCTTCTCTCTCTCTCTCTCTCTCTCTCTCTCTCTCTCTCTCTCTGCCTCTCTCTCTCTCTCTCTCACTCCCCCTGCTTGTGTTCCCTCTCTTGCTGTGTTTCTTTCTGTCAAATAAATAAATAAAATCTTTAAAAAAAAACTGCAGCTACAGTGTCTTCTTTGAAGGCAGCGGTAAATCTTTTCTCCTTAGCTCTGGAGACTCCAGTAAAACCAAGGAAATATTTCTGGCCTGTCCTTTCCCTAACCCTACCTTTATTTCCCTAGGCCCGTGACAATATAAGACAGGCAGGAGAGCCTTTTCTTCGTTGAATGCTCTTGGGAAGGTTCACCAGAATCTTCTATACTTACTCTATACTGCTATGGCTTTAATTTATATAAATCACTCTCCAAAGTCCCAGCCCCATGCTTCTCTATATTTTTTAAGAGAGTAGCAAACACGGTAAATCCTCATTATCCACAGATATGAACTCATGCCTTCACCAAAACTTGTAACTCCCAAATCAACAGTGGCACGAGGGTGGGTCATTAACAGACACACACAGATAGGGAAGGTATTTCAGTCCCTAATGCCCAGTTCCCAGCAGAGGTCAAACAAGGCAACACTCGGCCTTCTGGTTTCAGCTGTCATACCAGAAACAAGTGCTTTTCTTATGTTTGGTTTAGTCGCATGTTTTTCACATTTTTGTGGGGTTTTTTGTTGTTGGTTTTGATTTCAGTTTTTGGTGATTTTACTGTTTAAAATGGCCCTGAACCATTGTGCTGAAGTTCTGTCTAATGTTCCTAAGCATAAGAAGGCTGTGGTATGCCTTTCAGAGAAAATAGGTATGTTACCTAAGCCTCACTCAGGCTTGAATTATAGTGAGGTTGATGATGAATTCAGTATTAACGAGAACTCAAATACATTAAATAAGTTGTCTTTAAACAGAAAACACACACACACACACACACACACACACACACACACACACACTCTAAGGTTATATATTAACCCATTGATGAAAGTGGTATGACCAGTTCCTAGCACTTGTCAATGCAACAGACAAGTGCTAGGAACCCACCACCTAGGAGCATTGGTTCAGTGTTCCCTAATTCATTGTGCAATAGTGACTTTATAGACCATAACTACATGAATAATGAGATTGACTGTATGCACCAAGAGGCAAACTTAAATTTCCCCTATGCCTCACACTTGAGGGAGTTCAAATGGAGACTTGACTCCTCTCCCCTTCAGGAACCTGCCATCTGGTTGGAAAGTCAAGGACAAATCAACACCATATGTAAGGGTATTGGGGAACAATGCAATGTTCTACATTTCCTATCAAGGGAAGGGAACTGAAGAGTCATGTAGGATAACCAGCTCAAATATGTTAGACCCATATGGAAGGAGAGACATAATGCCTCAATTGTGGGGAGGATTTGCTATATTTTAAAGTTCTTTCACATTAAATATTGCATTATAGCCTTCCTGGCTTGTGGGATTGTTAGGAAAGATAGGAGCATGACTATTTTATAAAGGAAGCCACAGAGCCTCAGGGAGAGGCTAAGTGACTAATGTGACATAACTAGTAAATGGTAGGGCCAAGAATGCAGCCCAGGTTTCCTACCTCCTAATCCAGGGTTCTGTCCAGACTGATACTATGAGCTATCACAACCAGAATATTACCTAGAGTCCTAATACCATATTGTTGGGATGATTTTCCTCTTCTTTCCTTTTAAAGATTACTTGATGTATTAAAAATGAACCCTTGGCTAATGAATTAAAATACACATGCTAAAAAAATAACAAAATTAAGAGGAAATGGCCTGGGGATACGGGTTGGAACCAGTACACAGTGGAAGGTGTTGTATTTAGGTTCTGTTTCTTTGAACAGCTGTGGGAAGTTAGGAGACATGGTGTATTTAAGTAGCTAAAAACACATTCTCTGACATGGCTAAGCCATTTCAATTCAGTGAACTACCAAAGAATTATTAGTTTTTAGTTGAATCACATAAGCTTGACAGGAATGTGAGATACTGGATTGCTCCAAATTTGATTTGTTGGCCCCTGGGCAGTGGTGACATAGCGACCACCAGAGTCCCAGGGTGACTCTGAATGAACTAGAATGCAACAGACAAATCTAAATCACCGCTTCCATGAGTGGCTGATGTGAATCAAATCCTCCTAGTATTACTTTTTTTTTTTTTTGCCCCCCATACATGACTTTGTATTTGTTGATCTAAGGGATTATATACACAGTGAAGAACCTTTGAGAAGTAGTATTTTTTCAGAGTTGTTTTCCTCTGTTTTTAAGTAGTAATAAAGACAAGTAATGTCTAGCCACTAGACATGTCACCGTTTTTATCATGTTTTGGAAACCAGGGAAGTATTTCAGTCATAGTCCTAAATCGTATCTGCTAGCCTCCAGTGACCGTGGTCCTCTGTGCCAACTCCACTTGCCGTCCTAGATTTTTACTCTTAGGTTGTGTTGCCTTTGCTGGTCTCTTCAGAACATGCAGCTTTCAGTTAAAGATGCTGCATTTCACCCATGGGGTATTAATGTGCTCCCTTCCTTGGAGGCACTGGATTTAGGAATTTTTGTTTCCTATTGCTATTTTCTTATGAGAAAGGGTGAGAGAAAGGCAGAACTCCACCCTTATGAAACACCATCATATCTGGGCTTCTCTAGGAATCTTGGGGTTCCTAAATATCCCCCAAATGTTTGAAGTACAAGCAATCTCATTCACACTGTTTCCCTCTGGTTTCCTCCTCTTTACTACCTGTCTCCTTCCTCTCTTTCATTCTTTTTCTGTCTCTTTCTTGGCTGCCAAATTCACTTTTCCCCCCCCTCTTATTCCTGTGTTTTGATTCCCTGCACTTCCACTGCCTTATATGAGATATGGTATTGTAGTGGGAACAAGGACTCTTTGTTATGAGTAATATGTGTAATTAACAGATCACCAAAACTGATACTCGAGTAGATGGTGTCAAACCATATTTAGCAGATTGGGTTTAAACACCTGGCAGAACAAGTTTGGTCCAATAAAAAGAGCCGATTTTTTTTCCCTTTTAAGAGCTCTCAAAACACTGGTTACATCTAAACCATAGGGGTAGGCGAAGGGTGCCATTTGCCGTTGTAATTCAGACGGAGGGATCACCTGGCAGAGGAAGGAGAACTGCTTTTTAGGTGTTCCCCGCATCGCCATACACGTGTCCCTTTGATGTGTGGAGAATGCAAGAAGAGGCAAAGCCGGGCGATATCTGTGGGAAGCTAGACCAGCCTCCCTCGTTACATAGGCTCGTCCTCTGCATTGCATCCGAGCTTCAGTGATTTGCTGTTTGGAGACTGCAGATTTGCATAGAGCCCCTCGCTTCGCCAGCGTGTGTGGTTTTTCTTTTCTTTTCTTTTCTTTTCTCTTTTTTCTTTTTCTTTTTCTTTCCCTCTCCCTCCCCCCTCCTCTGTCTGCTTTTTCTTTTCCTCAGCTCTCCTTCCCCTGTTCCATCCCCGCTTCCTTCATAAGGGTGCACTCTTCCCTCTGAACCCCTTGCCGGGCGTAAGTGTCAGGAGGCGGCGGACGCGGAGATTGCCTCGGGAGCAGGCGATGCGCGCCGCTGCTCCGCGCGCTGCCCGAGGGAGGCTGGCGCGATCCGGCGAGCCAGCCGGGGCTGAATGGAGGGAAGGGGTGCCTCGATTCCATAGGGTCTGCTTCTCCCTTGAAAGGAGGTTGGGCCGGCGAAGTGGCCTCCCCAGTTCCCACACACAATGCTAAACGGATTTACCTAGTGGATTCGCGGTGGATGGCTGTCATGTAGAAGTGAGGACCCTCCGGGAGGAGCTTTAAACAATTTCCCCGCTCCCCACCCCCCGGCACGCACTCGCGCCCGAAACTCTTTGGGAGTATCTCTCGAGAACCTGGAACCCTGGAAATCTGGGAGCAGCCGCTCGCTCCGCGCTTGCTGTTCCCCGGGGCTGCCTTCCCGGACAAGCCCCCCATCAGCTGCATTTGCATCGGCTATGTTTCGGATTCTTTGGGGTACAAGGCACGGCGGACTCCAGGACCCCGAGAAGACTGTCCAAAGGAGGGAGAGGATGGGTGCCCTGGCGCGGTGAGGCGGCCGGCTGCTCAGCCCACCCGGAGCCGCCCGCTCCCCGGCACCCTCTCCCCTCCCCGCGCCCCAAACTTTGCCTCCCGCGGCGGCTGCCCCTCGGCGGGCGCCCCGCCATGTACCAGAGGATGCTTCGGTGCGGCGCCGAGCTGGGCTCGCCCGGGGGCGGCGGCGGCGGCGGCGGCGGCGGCGCAGGGGGGCGCCTGGCCCTGCTCTGGATAGTCCCGCTCACCCTCAGCGGCCTCCTAGGAGTGGCATGGGGGGCGTCCAGTTTGGGAGCGCACCACATCCACCATTTCCATGGCAGCAGCAAGCATCATTCAGTGCCTATTGCAATCTACAGGTCACCGGCATCCTTGCGAGGCGGACACGGTGGGTCTGAGGTGCCAAGTTCTCGCGGGTTACTCTCTCTCTCCCTTTCAACCCTGCGCTCGCTCCTCGGCCCCTAAGGCTCAGTGAAACGCGAGCGCGAGAAAGGGAAGCGCGTTTGGGTGTGTTTGGTGGGAGCCACTTATCTCTTTGAAGACAATAGAACAGGGCTGGGGAAAGGCGTCGCGGGTGTTTGTGGTGAGGGGTGGGAGGGGCGTTTCTTGGGGTGCCGGCAGAAAAGATGTGGGCACCTATTAAAGGACCATCCCCGGCCGGGCGCCTGGGCCCTGCGAGAAAGGGGCGTTACTAGCCAGAAGGTCACTTGGTGTGGCCGGATGGGGCGCCGCGCTCAGCTGAGGGACCTGAGCGCCACGGAGAGGAGGGCTCTGCAGAACCTTTTGTCTGTGCTGTGTGTGCTGCCCCACCTCCTGCCCATTTTCCCAGGCCTGGGGGAGGGAGAGTTTCCAGCTTGCACATTCCTTCAAAGTGTGCCCAGACCGCAGTGTTAGTGAAGCCCTTGGTCCCAGGACTCACTCAGCACAGCACGCTGCCAATTGCTTTTGCCCCCGCCTCTTCCCTTAATTGGAGAAGGTAGGGGAGTTACTGGGGCACCCTCTCCAGTGCCGGCCAGGGTCCACCCAACTCAGAGAGGACCTCTGAACACCAGCTCCTTTACTGCACCCCCCTACACACACACACACAAATACACTTCTCTTTCTTGGTGATTAGATTGAATTATTTTTTAAACAGCAGAGAGCAGCTTGGCTACCCAATCCCATCTCCCCACGGATCCTGTATGAAGGCTGTTGGGATGAGGGAAGTCCTGCTTCTTTCTTACTCAAGAGTTTAATGCTTCCCAGAGAGGGCAGGGGGTCAGTGCTGTCTGGTCTAAGCCAGGAGGTCTGCCTGGAGGAGAAGTTAGATTAGAGAGAAACTATTCCCCTGACCCCAGGTTCCTTTGTAAAGAGCAGTGTGGAGAAAAGCCTTGATCCATAGGTTTCTTTTCCAGGGTGGCCAACAATGTAAGGCCAGGTTCCTCTTGTCTTCAGATAATTGCCTATTTCAGATTCCCTGAACTGCCAGTAAATAAAACATCAAACTGTTTTTGTGAGTCTTTCCTAATACCAGTGTTTGTTCTCTCCCAGTGTCAAGTCTGTTGCTTGAAAAGGCAGGGTGAAAGTTGTGGAGACTTAAATTCCCCCCGCCCTTCCCTACAGGGCCCCTTCCTCTTCCAGACTTGGTTCAGCTTTACATCTTTTGCCCTTCTCCTTAGGTAAATCTTCTCCTCAGAGAAGCTGCTGCTTATACCAGGATGACCCCTTCCCCAGGGACAGGCTTCCTACCTGGGGACAATTCTGGCTTGATATGAGGAGCTATAGCTTAACCTAACTGAAGAGAGAACAAATCCTCTTGACACCTCCTCTTTAGGAGTGGCTTAGAGACACTCCTTGCTGTGGGTCCTAGGAATCCCTTCCCTTCCCTCCCTCAGGTCCCTCACAAGAATTTTCTCTAGCTCAGAGTGGCTAGGATGGAGAGGAGGGATGCCCCACACCTGGGCTTCTTAACCCTCAATGATGGAAAGACTAGATCCCTTTGAAAGCATAGTTTCTGCAGCCCTCACCCCTTCTTTACAGTATCCTAGGACCTTGTTGCTCCTTTTACCGGGGTCATGCTCTCACCCACTGCCCTGCCTTTGTGCAAAATTACGTGAGTACCCTGGGAGGGAGGCAGTCAGGATGCAGGAGGGGCAGACAGCATGGGTGGGTGAGGTGAGCCAGATGGGGGTATGCGAAGGGGTGGGGCGCCTAATTGTACCAGTGGGAAGTGCTTGGCTAATCATCTCATATGCATATTAACTTCTTTTCTGTGGCTCTGCCATTCTGAGAGCTGTGGCAGCTGAATGGGGAGCGCCCCGGGGAAAGGAGAACACCGAGGGGCCCTGCCGCAGAGCCGGCACTCCTTTCTCCTTCCCACTGCAGCTCCTGCCCCAGTCTGGCGCCGTCTGCTGGTCTTTACAAACATTTCTTTCCCTCCAGAATACAGTGACTCTTTATGTGAATGAAAACTAGGCACATCTCTCATTGAAAAAAAGGAAAGGATAGAAGATAGTGCAGAACATTGTGTGCGGTATTATTCTTTTGGGTCAGAGAACTTTTTTTCTTTCCTTTGAAGTTTGTATTGTAGGGACATATTTGTTTTTGAAACTCTCCCCATCCTCCTTACACATACTTCTGGAGGAAGATTTCTGATTCCCGAGTTTTTTGCTTTTTGCTTTTTTCTTTTTTTAAATTAGAGTAACAAACTTACCTGTCAGTAGCCAGCCTCTGCCAAAAAAAAGCTGGTGTGAATCTTTCATACTTCATTCTTTTCCTTCCTTGAAAAGAGGGAATTAACTCTGGCCAGAACAATCAAGGAATATTACAGGTGAAATAAGCCTCCCAGGGTGGGGGATGGAGAGATGTGAGGTGAGAATGCAGAGGGGCTGAGAACTGGGCAGGCAGGGTGGTGGCTTAAAAGAAACCTAGTAAGAAAGGAGTGATGTTGAATTTGTTGGGTCAATAAACTGCCTGAATATTCAGCTAATTAGGCTAAAGGTCCACAAGGAAATAATCTTTGAGCCTAACAGAGGAGGGTGAAGGGGAAGAGCAAAGGTGAATGGCAGTATGATAAATTCCTAGCTGATAGTCAAGGCAGATGTAAATGAGGTTGAGTTCAAAATTTGAGACTACGGAAAACATACACATGTTGATGAACAAATCAGACAGCCTCATTTTTTGTATTAGAATTTCTTGGAATCATAAACATGTTTTCTCATAATAGGGAAAGCATGTATATGCTTGAATGTGTAAAAGAAAAATCATGTGTGGTGTATTTTAGGGAATAAAATTGAGTCTACCCTCTATGTTTTAAAAACTGCTAGGTTGACTATCCAGGTTCATTCTTCTTCATTTTCTCATCTTGCCATGCTTCATTTACACTATTATGAGGTGTCACTTACAAGGATTGCAGGGTGCTGAGAGCTCTCTTGGCTACCCTGAGCATCTTTGTGCACGCTGACCCAGTTGCAGAGATTATGATGAGGATTTTTTTTTAAAAAATGCATATGAGAAGCAGGTTTTGAGATCACTGCAGAATCCATTTTATTTTGCATGTACTTAAAAATATAAATGATGAGAACACCTCCATAAAGAACTGTATTTTCGTTTAAAAAACTGGAGCGTTGAATGACTGTAAATGATAAAAAAGCAAGCCTGCTTATAATTAAGAATGCTACTTAAAACCAGCGGGAGTTCAGAATAGACCAATATGTTCAGTTAGTATTTATTTAGCAATGTGCTATAATATGTGCCAGGCATAGAATGATGTCAGTGCAGTGCTCAGGTTCCCAACTCTTCTTCTGGCTTTCCTAGGAACCTCTGTATACTTTCAGAAATTAGCTTAGAGCCTCTCAGTAATTTTAGGAGATAAAGGAAAGAGAAAGCCATCATACAGCTGAGCACACCAGGGCTAGCCATTCTCCTCCCACAAATATGAGCTCCGGAAATTATACTGTCATGATTAGCTTATAATATTAAAGGGCAAAAGGGCTTTCCCAGAAGGGAATGTTAACAGATTTTAAAAGTGTGGTTTGTAATTGAAGTAGCCCAATGCTGTTATATAAGAATAATAATTATATCTTGAATTTATAATGTTTCTCTTTCTGAGGCACTTCTGTACACTCATTAACTTCTAAGAGGAACTGTCCATTTTGGAGGGAGTTTGAATAACATTTTCCTTGTGAGAGTACCAAGACATACCATAGGAGCACCGAAAAATGAAGGCAAATCTGTGATCAAAGTCAGAGAGGAGTTAGAATCGAGGCTTCATCGCCCAAAGCCCAGAGAAGCTGAAAGGGTCCACCGTGTGCTTTAATGGTTGAGTTCTTAGAGAAGAAATCATTACAAGGACCAAAGCCTGGCCTTTAGCTTCCTACATGTATTAACATTAATGAATACTGTAAGACGGGCTGATGGCCACCTCACTGATGTCCCACTGCTCACTTCATTGATTCTGCTGAGGAGGGTTTTGTTTTTCTTTTGTTTTTCTGAGCCATTAGTTACTGTATGATACAGTGATCCCTTTGCTCCTTTGTCTAGAAACCAAGAGAATTAGCAAAACCTATCGCAATACACTTAGCATTGAAAAAAAAATTAGCTTTTCTGGTAATCAATTCATATGTGTGACCCAAAACATTACTTTTTGGCTATGAATATTCAGCCAAAGTAGACATTTCTGCCTCACACTTCTATCTTACATTGGCTTCTTGGACACAAATATGAATCATTGCAATGGTATTTTAGATAAGATGATCAGCTCATATTTCTAGAAGAAACTTTGAATCAATCGTAGTCTTAGTAATCCAAGACTCTTGGGTAATTTTTGGTTGCCCCCAACTTTAATATATTTATTTTTTAGATTGTCCATTCCTTCAGAAATATATAGTATATGTGTGTTTTCATGTCTGTGCATCAGGTACTATGGAAGGCCGGATAATAATTGGGATAATGGGAATAGAGGTAAGAAAGGAGGAGCACGGTACCCAAGGCAGGACCATCAGCAAGTTTGCAATTCAGTTTAAAAAAAATCCAAGCTATTTTTAGAAAGAGTAATCCTTAAGCAAAGAAACAAAACTTCTTCTGTGAAAACAAGTAGCCTCTGAGCATAAACGTAAAAAAAAAGTTTGTGTGTGTAGCAGTCATCTGGGACTCAATATGAAATGATGTGATAAAAACATCAACATAGTGGATTTTATCTATATTACATTATATTGTCCTTTAATATTAATGTTCTAGAAAGAGCTCCTTGCACAATTGCTTTTCACTAAGTTGCATATATTTTTTCTAACAAAACATAAAGTCTTTTATTTTTCAGATAGAGTTAAGTACAGTTCTGCAAATGTATTTAAGACAGGACTGACTTTCTTCCTTTCTTTTCTTTCTTTCTTTCTTTCTTTCTTTCTTTCTTTCTTTCTTTCTTTCTTTCCTTCTTTCCTTCTTTCCTTCCTTCTTTCTTTCTTTTAAGACAGGGCTTCTTAACTTAAATTCAAACTACTATAAACACTATTGAGGCAGCTTGGTCTGGTGATGTAAATTCAATTTCTATGTGAAAATTTGGCCACTGCCACTTACTAGATTGTATAAATTTACTAAACTACTTGTCCTCACTAAGATTGTTTTCTCAATCTATAAAATGAAAATATGAGTTCTAACTCAGTGAAGAATAAATGAGACCATGGATTTGATGAGTACCCAGACTATCATAGGCCCCAAATAAATGTTTGTTTAAGAAAAGTAGACATTTGGGGTACCAGGTGGCTCAGTCATTAAGTGTATGTCTTTGGCTCAGGTCATGATCGGTTCGAGCCCCACATCGGGCTCCCTGCTCAGCCGGAAATCTGCTTCTCCCTCTCTTACCCGCCTTGCTCGTGTTCCCTCTCTGGCTGTGTTTCTCTCTCTCAAATAAATGAATAAAATCTTAAAAAAAAAAAAAAAAGAAAAGTAGATATTTAGGTAGTTTACACACCTTGGCTATTATGAGGAGTACTCCAATGAACATGGGAATATGAATACCTCTTTGGAATCCTGATTTTAGATCTTTTGGATAAATACAAAGTGGGTTTGCTGGATCATATGGCACTTTTTTTGGTTGTTGTTGCTTTGTTTTGTGCATGTGTGGGTGTACATGTGTTCTTCCTTTAAAGAAATTCCATTCTGTTTTTCACAGTGGCTGCACCACTTTGCATTCCTACCCCTAGTATACAAGGGTTCCAGTTTCCCTACAACCCGTCAACACGTGTTGTCTTTTTGATAATAGCCATCTTCAAGGTGTAAGGTGAAGTCTCATTGTGGTTTTGAATAAATGGATAAAGAAAATGTAGTACATGCAGATAATGGAATATTATTCAACCTTAAAAAGACCATACTTCTGCAGTATATATCATGGGTGAACCTTGAGGACTTTATGCTGAGTGAAATAAGCCAGTTACAGAAAGACAAATGTTCCGCTTATAGGAGGTATCTAAAACAGTCAGACTCACAGAATGAGGGAGAGGAATGGTGGTTGCCAGGAGCTGGGGAGAAGACGAAGTGGGGAATCACTAATAAACACGCATAAAATGTCAATTGTATAAGATGAATAAATTCTACATATCAGCCTTACAGCCTTGTGCTTAGATAACAAGACTGTATCTCATACTTAAACACTTATTAAGCTAGTAGATCTCATGTTAAGTTCTTACCGTGATAAAATAAAATTTAACAAAGTTAGGAGAGATATCGGAGAGAAAACACATGAAGTGGAAAAAACAGAATTGAAATTAGAAGACTGGGGTTCTAGTTCTGATTCAGTCAGCTGTGTTGTTCAACCTCAGAGACAGCTGTCCCTGCCTCACTTTACACTACATCTTGCGTCTCTTCTAAATGAAAGATGCCATCGGTTTTCTGATGACCTTAATGATAATGTTGAGCATGGCTTTTTGTATTGTTTTGTCATTCATAAGCATGACTTTTAAATTAGACTAAGATCATGTCCAACTTCCCTGTTGAGTTTCCTTTTGATAAAAAGAATCTCTTAAACTCCTCATACTCCTGTTGGCTTTTCTTGCAGGTTTATTGATTCTAAACATACTGTAACTGGAGATATTTTTCCAAAGATTGCATTAAGATCCCTTCAGCCAGCCAGTTGTCCCCCTCATGAATTAGAGGTAGCTTCCATAGGTGCACAGGAGCTGTGGTGGGGGACCAGGCTCAGGGTACTTGCCTAGGACTTGCCACTCAGCTGAGGTCCTAAGCAATAGCTCTTAGAAAAGCACATGCTTCCTTTACTTGGTCTTTTTGCTCAGTTCTTTTGGATCTGTGTGGGCTGTAGTATATCTCCCCATAGAGAAATTGGTAATAGCCTTTTAAATATTCCTTTCTCTCAAAAAATACAAGGTTTTTTTCTGTGTTGATCATTTAACAATGAATTCCCTCAGCTTTAGACAGAAACTGAGGAAAAACAGCTGTATTTTAAGTATATAGTTCCACAGAGCCCTTATGTAAAGTGTCTCATTTAATCATCATCATACCCTGGCAGGGCTTTATGATCACAATTTTGCTGACAGGGAAACAGATTTAGAGAGGTGATGATTCTGCCCGGGTCACTTAATTAATAAGTATCTGCACTACTTTTGCTTTTCCACTACAATATGAAAAGAGGCAAGTTTTTCTTTTTTTAATGCTGCATTTAAATTTAGAAGACCTGAATTTTGTCCCAGTGCTGTCATTTTCCAAATCACTTTTCAAAAAAAAAAAAAAAAGAAAAAAAAAAAAAGAAAAAGAAAAGAAAGGAAAGTTTCTTCATTAAGAATAAAATTGGCCAAGAAAAGGCAGTTATTAAGAATTGTAAGTGACGGGAAGCCTGGGTGGCTCAGTCATTAAGCATCTGCCTTGGGCTCAGGTCATGATCCCAGAGAGATTCCCGGTGGAGCCCTATATCTCCTGCTCCGCAAGAGGCCTGCTTCTCCCTCACTCCCCCTGCTTGTGTTTCCTCTCTAGCTCTGTTTCTCTCTGTCAAATAAATAAATAAAATCTTAAAAAAAAAAAAAGAATTGTAAGTGACTCTGTATGTGAAATTTGTATTTCCATTAT
Organism: Spilogale gracilis; assembly: GCA_004023965.1. Classification (NCBI taxonomy): domain Eukaryota; kingdom Metazoa; phylum Chordata; class Mammalia; order Carnivora; family Mephitidae; genus Spilogale; species Spilogale gracilis. The sequence goes on along the minus strand of PITA01002559.1, from coordinate 89,849 downwards.
AGTGGAAGAATTTTTAGTTCATACTATATTTTGATACTTAGCTGAAAATATGTAGTAAGATGGGTATAGGTTAAGAAATAAGAGGCATTTTCAAATTCAACTTAAAGCATTATACTCAGTGATAAATAAATTATTAATCAAATAATGACAATTATAATAAAATACTTAATGGCTAAAAGATGGTGATCCCCGAACAAATTTTGTGTTAATCACTAAGTATACAGGTAGATAAGAAGAAACTACTGTGTCATTTCTGTGAACTTGGTATTTGTGGGATGTGTGGATTGGAATTGAGGTAGTATAGAAATGTATTTCTTCAATGTACTTCCAGGATACATGGTTATGTAGATAGTAAGTTTTACATGAAGCTTATATGAAACTGGTAACTGTGTGTGTGTGTGCGTGCATGTGTGTGTGTGTGTGTGTGTGTGTGTGTGTGTGTGAGTGAGAGAGAGAGAGAGAGAGAGAGAGAGAGAAAGTAGAAGTATTAGACCTTTTTTAGTTATGGGATCTCCAGTTTAAATGTATTATATATCATGACCCACATAATGGACTTTGTTATGTGTTTGTGTACATATTTTGTTTCATATAACTATATTGGTGAGAAAAGGTATTGTGATATACCTCTGAAAATTAGCAACCAGAAGTAAAACGTATTACACGGTAAAGAAGTGGTTTTTAATGTGTGGTAAAATACAACACAGTGACATTTACTGACTTGGACATCATTTCTGCACAGTTGTTTTAATGATATGAGTTGCCATTGGACTAACATTGGTACATATAATTATTTATGTGGTTCAGCCTGTCTTGGCGATTAGTTACCATCTGGTCATCATGACATATTTTTCTAGATGCCTGCAGGATTCAAGGATGCTAATCGGAAGTAGAATTTTTGATGCTTCTTAAAACTGGGATGATTTTGGATTCTGAAATGTCTAATTTTACTTTAAGATTGAGTTATCCAAAGGGTGGATAAAGCATAAAGCACATCACTCTAAGGGATGGTGTTGCTGTTCTAAAAAAAAATATGTTCAGGGCAAATATGGAAGTTCAGTGTCATAGTATTCCAAGAATATCCAGTTAGTGCTTTTATTGGGTATTCAAGCAGGACATTTAAAGAAGTGTGTAGTTTTCCTGGTGAATTACCCTTTCCAATTTTTTAACATCTTGCTTTTTGTTAATCTGATAAGTGCTCTAGTTTGTGTCTATGCCATGGTATGTCATTACCTTTTCATTATCATGTATGTTTCAGTCTGGCTTAGAGAAAAGCTACCAGAGCATGACAAGTTTAAATACCTCGGAACTTTTGACTACAAGGTGGATTATAGAAACTCCCCATTGGCTTCCAAGAGTCTTGCCATGTTGGACTAGTTCTGCCTAACATACTCATTGAACATTGATCGTTTTCTACATGACACCTTTCCTAAGTTGAAGTAATGAAACTTCTTCCTTGACGTGTACCTTTAACATTTCCAAAATTGCAATACGCTGTATCAGTCATTTTCCACTGCTGCTGTCAGAGTGGTGACATACGCTGGAATAAGAAGAACAAGAAATATATGTCTGTCAGCACAGTGGTTAATTGGACATGCTGTTATATATGCAAATAATGTATTTGATTTCCCCATTTATTCTTTTCCGTGGGACTTATCCTAAATATGATAATAGAAGTTTTGATTCTGCAGTGGACAACTTATACCATAATCAAAAGTAGAACACTGCTGATAGATTTCTGATAAGCACCTTTATACAAAAGCCTATGTTTTTGTATATGCACAAGGTATTGATTGTCTGGGTGCCTTTGTGATGATTGAAATATATGACAATAGTCTATTTGTCCTTGCCAGCAATAAAACTTTTACCTCAGTAATCTTACTTTTATACATAAAACTTTGCTTTTACTTTTTAATAAAATAAACATTTTAATTGTCTTTATAAAGGAAATTAACTCAGCTCTTATCTTATAGTAAGGAAATGACTTAAATATTGTTGAGGTATTTCACTATTTCTTATTCCATCCCAATAAAAAGGCTGTGCCAAGAAAGAACTAGGGCTATGAAAGTGATAGTAAATGGCCAATTACATGATTTTTAAAAAAGATTTTATTTATTTACTTGACAGAGAGAGATCACAAGTAGGCAGAGAGAGAGGAGGAAGCAAGCTCTCTGCTGAGCAGAGAGCTCGGCATGGGCCTCAATCCCAGGACCCTGGGATCATGACCTGAGCTGAAGGCAGAGGCTTTAACCCACTGAGCCACCCAGGCGCCCTACATCATTTCTTTATTGACTAATCTCTTAGTGCTTGTTATACCTCAGGTGCTGTTCTAATCCCTTAACGAAATATCAACTCAATTAATCCTCAGAGCTCCTCAAGGTAGGTTTTGTCAATCTCCCGTTCTACAGAAAGATATTAAGGGACACCAAGGTTAAGAAATGACAAGGCTGTAAAAACTAAAGTTCTGGGGTCTGGATTTAAACTCAAGCAGGCTCCCTCGGAGGCCCATGCTCGTAACCCCTACATTTTGCTACCAACAAATGTAATTTATCCTGACCGAACATTTTGTTTTCTCCTCCAGCTCTTATCACCAGCAGTACATAGGGAACTAACCAAGGATAGCTATCTGGATTTACTTTGCTTAATTTCCAATAAGTCATTCGCTGAAGGTTTAGAGCCTCATCCTTATCTTCCAATTTGTTTTTAAGCAATATGTTTTTTAACTACACAGGGCATCAAGAGGCTTCCTTGTGCCTCCCTTCCTCATCACTTTGTTTTGAATGACTTATTAATCTCAGTATTCGCCACCACATCAAGAGTAAAGAAGTGATTGATTTAAGATGCTTATTAATGTTTATTAACTTCTTTCATTCTAGTTGGCAAATACACTCCCCACCAAATTGATAGATCTGCTGTGATAATAGACTAATTTGCGAGTGCAGCAATGATTTACAATTAAAAATGAACAGTTGCATATTATCTGATTATGTGATTATAGTCTTATGAGATGAAAACAATCCTTCTATAAATGGTTAAATTAAATGGTATGGTTTTCAAGGCAGGGTAGAGAAAAGACTGACAATTAAAGAACTACTTTGAGTATTTATCCTGATTTTAATTATGGTTTCTTAAATATGAAACCTTGAATATTTTAAAAATCAAATTATGTTGGCTATATATGCATAGTATTATATGACTACATAAAAGTTTAAGCATTTCTTCCACTCATTTCTAATTAGACTATAAGTTGGGGCATCATTCAGAGAAGGTGGTCGATGCTTTGAAGTTTGAGTCTCTTAGCTACAGTTTTCTTAAAGAATTTTTGTTTGTTTATATTAACACCACAGAAATTCTGAGAACTCTGTGGTGAGATAAAGGATTACTCTTCGATCTCATTATATCCACTAGCTAACAAACTTTGGGCAACCTTCCTGTGCCTTTCTGTGCCTCAAGAGTAAAATTTTACTCCTTAAAGTAAAGAGTCTATAAGCTGTACTCTTGTAGGGTTGTTGCGAAGACGACTTTCTGTAATCATCTGGCATGGAGCCTGATAAATCGTGGCTGCGCTTCAACTAATAGCTCAGCCTTTCTTCAACAGTGGGTCTTCTTGGCTCTGGACTCCATTAAGGAAAAATCCAGGAAGGGTTGAAGTTAGTTATAAAAAGGACTATCCTCAGAGTCTTTTCAAATAGATTATCTTCTCATCATGCCACATTGACTTCGTGGATTACGTACATAAAGACAAGAGGTTGAAACTGAGATCCTTTCCTGGCATTTGATTCATCCAGAAAAGGATGGCAAGAGGATATTACCAACAGTTTTTTTGCCTTCTTTCCCTTTGGGGAGTTAAGCCAGGGCATTTCTATCAGGGCTGAACCACAAAGGCTCTTGAAGCATCACAGTGTGGGTCTTTGTTTTATCTAGAAGTTTCTTTCTGAATTTAGATTAGGTTTCCTTAAGATGGGGTAGGGGAGGAGAGAGCAAGGATGAGGATAAAGGTAAGAAAATGTTTTCTACGTTTTTTTTTGCCTAATCAACCTCTGAAAATGCCAGCAAACACAAAGCCAACTTTACCTGGATATATTACAGCTGGCAGAGATTTCAGTAAAAGAAAATTATTTCCTGGCCCAGAATCGCTATGTCACTTTTTTAACTGTGGCCACTTTGCTTATGCCGTAGCCAAACGCTAAGAGTCTAGCATTTAAACAGAGCATGAGCATTTGAGAATAATAAATCAAATGAAAATGCCCAGCAACTGTAATTTAATCACCTGTTTTTGAAAGATAGCTAGCCAATTTTCTAAAATACATGAATGTTTTAACAGGAACTTAATATCCAGGCTTGATTTTTTTTTTTTAAATCCTTTCTAAAAGGAGGCTATCTTAGGGAGTGTGTAGTAGGCAAAATTTCATGATAGTCGGATGCAAATTTATTTCGGGAATGTCATCACCTAGGATAATGCAGACTTTGAGATAGAATCACTTCAAGGAGTGACCCATTACTTCCATACCGCAAAGTGTGAAGATATGCTTTGAGGTGATATGAACAGAGTATTTCAGTCCAAGTAAGGGGTGTTTAAGATAAGCAGTTGATAAGATTAAAGTGATTATGTTTATTGCCTCTCCCCAAAGGTTTTCTTATGGTGGTATGTGAGCGCCAACAACGACTTTAATCTATGAAATCAGGTAGCTTGTGTTTTCCCTTAAATGAAGATGCTTTATAGATAATAGATAATGAAGAGTGTTTTTGGAGAAGGGGGAAAGCATTGCCGGGTGCCTTTGGGGCTTGAGACATCTGAGTATAAGTCCCACCTTATGCATTCAGGCATTCCATAGTGTAGTATTTTGGTGAATCTGGAGACTCTTCATGAGAAGCACCTGGCATTCACGAAACAGGGTCTTAGTGAATGCGCCTTGGCAGTCTGCACTATGGCAGTGTAGGTGTTTAGACATCAGAGATACAATTTTCAGCAGAGACACAATTTCTGTAGAGACCTGACTTGTAACTAGTTTAACTGTTAAACACAGTGCTGCACCTACTAGACACTGGCTTTAAGCAGCTAGAAAGGAGCACGTTCCTGAGTCATGGAGAGACACACAGAGAGACAAAAAGCCCCCCAAGAGCAGGGTAGTGCTCCATCCTTCCCTTGTCTTTAGGAAACCCTGATAAAGTCGTGCATCTGCAAAAAGTGAATGCCAGAGGAGGGCTATGTAGGGAACTGACTTTCTGTTTTGTTTTTTGTTTTTTTAATCATTTCTTTCCTTCAGCCACCTCATTCAAAACATGCAGATATTTAGGTTATTACCAAAATGTGGAGGTTTGCATACTTTCTGCTGGCAAATCAGTGTTCCAACAAGTGCCAAGAATACAGAGACCAGTCATCCATCAAACAGCGCTTATCAAGTGCCTGCTGCTCTGGGTGGGACATTGTTCTGCTGACTACCAAAGGCCACAGGGCGTGAAAGAGACCATCAAATCCATTCTGCTGCCTCTGGCCTTAAAATTCAACCCCTCTGCCTCCTATCCTCTCTGACACCTCAGAGAGGCCTTCCAAGTCCTAAAGCAGCAAGCAGGAGATGGGAGGCACATCTCTTTTTCACTCTGCCACTGCTTTCCAGACCTACCAGAAGCCCTATTTATACCATCCCATGGACTAGACAGGCACAGATATACCTTCTCTTCAAATTTCTGTAGGAACCTGACCCATACCCTGTTCGTGGTTGAGGAAATGTTTCATTGCATTTCTCTTTTCACATGTGTAGAGTTTTGAAATGTTAAAAAAATGGTTTCTCATGTGTTTTTCTTACAGGATACCTACAATAAGCCTGCCGATCTCACAGGGCAGGTTTTCCCCCATTTTGCAGGCAGGTGGTGTGATAACTTCAAATGGCCTGACTTGATCAGATGTTTATAAATGCCAGAGCTGGGATTTTATGCAGTATGTTGGTGCCCAAAGTCCAGTGTGGCTTCTGCTTTAGCATAGGTGACCCAGGGTCTATATGTACCTTCTTCAGAATCCCAAGGAAGTGAGTTCGCCTAATGATTCAGCAGGGATTCTGGGAAGGAACCAGTGAAAGAACCAAGTCTTACAGATTCCCTGTGCTAGTAGAAAAAGCAAGAAGGAATTGAGGCCCTTGAGAGAAAATAAAACTTAAGAGTTTATTTGATGATGAAGGGAAGGAAATATGTTTCCTCTACCTTTCAAGGTTCTCCAGCTGGACTATGAATTAAGTTTACATGAAATGGATTTGCTGTAGAACAAGACCAAACTTTTATTATGTGTGCAGGAAAGCTTGGTAATGATATTGAGGCCAAATAATGAATAAAGAAATGATCAAAGCAGGCAGTTTTTATACTTTCTAGATGAAAGACAGTAAGTCTGTGAAGAATTGGCAGGAAAAAGAAAACTTAACTTTAACAGTTTCAATGGGTAAAGAATTCTAAGTAGAATTTGGTCTGGGGTAGTAAATTAACAAGAAGTTACAAGGGTTATTGACACCAGCCTTTCTCGCCCCCAAATTTCCTAACTCTGGTGATAAGGAGATCTCTTTTCCACCTGGCCTGAGAGGGTAACTTTCACAAGGAAGGTTTATTTCCTGCTTTCAGAGGAACGGAGAGGGTCTGAGTGTCCTTTTGTACAGGCTGTGTCCTCAGTAACTTTCATTTCAAATAAACAATATGCAAAAGTGGCATGTTAAGACAGCCTGTCCTTGGCCCCTGCAGTGAGATGGTCAAGATTAGAGATTGGCTTTTGATATATTTTATTAGTGTGATGGTTTAATTTTCTTGTTGCTTATTAGGATTTGTCTTTGGGAAAAGAAATGAGGATTCTAGCATGAAGAATGAACTTACTGTCTGTTTAGCATTGTTGAACTAACTAAAAAATGATGCATAACTCTGGGAAAGCACTGAAACTGAACATATCTTCATTTAATTAATGCTTTAATTATTTTTACAGATGAACAGTATAGTTAAAATACCCTGATTACTCATATGGAATTATTTAAGAGCACTTAGAATATTGAGATATTCTGTCAAGACTTAATAATTCATTTGGTACTTCACAAAGATGGCAAATGAATTTACAAAGAGAGTATCACTTTTAAAATGTGCATTTTGCTTATAATAGTATGAAAAATGATACCCAGCTGGCAAGATGGTCAACATTCCCCTAAAACAGAGATCTCTCCATTTAGGTGAAAGTAAATGTTTCTAGGTGGTACCTTAGTTTAGAGATTATGCTGAGATACATTCAAGGTAAGTGTTTGTAGAAACACTGCCTCCATTTTTGAAGCAGGGCTCTAATTCCCCTAGATTAAATTTTTGAGGACAGAGAGTATGGTATTTGTTGTACATATACTACCTAATATAATGTCCAACAATGCATACTCAGAGATACAGAAATGTTGATAGAATGATTCCTAGAAAGCTTCTTTATATAGAAGCAATAATATTCTCATACTGTTATTTGGAACTGATTTTAAAGCTAGTTACAGTCAACAGTGTATGATATTTGAGCTATATAAATACCCTGAAACATCTAAATATTTCTCCCATTGCCTGTGATTTCACCATTAGAGATCCATTGATAGCTTGCATTAAAATTTATTGTATGTTAAAAAAGCATGATATTTGGAGTCAACTAGTTGCTAGCTAGATGACCTCTCTAAAAATGGAATAAAAGCGACAGTCCCTGTCTTTATTGAACCATGTTATGTGAGGAATAAATGACATAATGCTTGTAAAGTGCTATGTAAATTATATTTAAGGAGGATAAAAACATTTTGATAATGTATATAACCCAGTTACTTAGGAAATCATAATTCTTGAAGCTGATATAAGCCACTGATTCTTAACATTTAAACTATATCAGAATCACCTAGGGAACTTGAAACTACAGATGCCTGGGCTGCACCCCTAAAAATAATATTCAGTAGATTTGGGGCTTAAGAATTTGCATTTCTAAATATCTGCTTTGAGAGATAATAATATAAGTGGTTCTTGGGCAACTATTTGAGGAATGACTTTAAGTTTGTAAGCCTCCAGCACATCTTGTCTAATGAACAATTAGAAAGTGATTGCTTTATATCCGGAGAACGCAAGGATGTCACTTGGTTGCAAGGAAAATGGTGTGGGAAAGTATCCGATATCATATTAGTGATCAGTTGTTCCTGAGAGTATTAACAAGGGCACTAACAAATTCTTTTGTCTTTTTCCAGGAAAGATTATTATACATAATAAGTATTCATACAAGAAATAGACTATAAGCAGATTCCCTTTAAAAGTTCCTATCTGTTGTTTCCATGGAATGGGTTGTCCCTGCATTCAGACAACTCTGTTTGCTCCAGATTTATGATTTGGAGGGTCATCTTCATGTGTATGTGAGTGGATATATGCACACAATTAAAACTTTTTAGTTGGCATTCTCCTTTTGCCCTCATTTTATGCATTCTTTGGCTTTATAGTCCCGATATCTTTAGAAAGGATTTTTTTTTTCTTTTTTAGTTTATAATGCAAACCAAGATGTCCTTTCTTCTTTTTTTCCCAAGTAAAAAAGTCTTTTAATGGTTAAGGCTTTTTCCTTTGACCATGAAACTTTTTTTTTTTTTTTTTTTTTTTTTTTTTTTTTTTTTTTTTTTTTTCCCTTTAAAGAGAGGGAGAGAGACCCTAAAGCAGGCTCCACATTCAGTGTGAAGCCCAACACAGGGCACGATCTTACAACCCCTAGGTCATGACCAGAGTTGAAATCAAGAGCCAGGTGCCTAACTGAGCAACCTGGTGTCCCAACCATGAAAGCTTAGATGTAGGTGTTATTTTGGCATACATGTCATCATACCCTATTTATAATGTATTAGATTTTGTACAGTCTTTTCCAACTTCCATCCCCTTTAATGTTTGTGATTTTTTTAATGTTAAATCTATTTTGAATTTGCTATTTCTTGATCTTCTTCCTAAATCATGTATACCTTTCTAAAAATGATGCTATTATTGGATTATACTTCTTCATTCTTTTTGGCTTTATGCAAATGACAAATGTATCTCTAGAATCAGAAACTTGGGGTAGGAATAGAGAATTTAAAGATTGACTAGTTTCCATCACTTTTAGTTTTACAATTGAGGACTCTGAGACCCAGGAAGGTTAAATATTCAGTTCTGGGTTTCTTCCCTAGCTCAGTAGTCTTTCCTCTTCGCTTTATTCATGAATTAACCCAAAATTTGAGTAATCTAAACATATGCATACCATTTTTTTGTGAACAATTTTAAACCAGTGACTCCCATGGTAATAAACAAGCTCTGAGAAACTGAACAAGTTTCCACTTATAAATTGAGAATATCTTTCAGGTTTGGAGCTACCTTGTTCATTAAAATTTACTTGAACTGAGAGCAACCATAACTCCTATGTGCACCATTAAACTGACAGTTTTAAATGTTTCCTTGCTTAATTTGTAATACTCCAGAGATTTTTTTAAATGGAGAGAAAATGGTGTTGAGGTTGGGAGAGGTGGAGAAAAGGTATCAGGAGGAAGGATTTTCTAATGTGACTATCCTTGGGGATGCAAGGTTGAAGCATGAGGACATGGCCTTATTTTAGTATTCTGCCTTTGTTAATGAAAGAAGGAAAAGGAGAGCCTTTGTGTACCTTTACATTCTTGCTGTTAAACTCTTAAGACATTTGGAGATTATTGACATTTTAAATAATATTTGTTATTACTGTACAAGATTTGGAAAACAGAAGTTTGAGAAAAAAAATAGCACTCATAATCTTAAACACTATTAAAATTTTGGTGTTTCTAGTAGTTCGTCTTTATAGTTTTAAACATTAAAAAATAAGATTTTACTGTGCATCCCTTTTTCAATTGAAAATATATGTTAAACATCTTTCTTTGTTATTAATTTTCTTCCTCTTCCTATTCTACAGTAATTTTTTGGTAACTGCCTGGTAATCCACCTGAACCATATGTGTTATCCCAGACCTATTGTTATGGGATGGTTAGAATATTTCTATTTAAACATTTGATAAGCACTGTTGTCATAAATGATACTTAAATACAGATATCTTTGTTGTGCAGGAAGTGGAAATTCTAAGTTAGAAGGTCCAGTTATTTTTAGGTTTTTGACACTCATTGCCAAAGTGAATTCCACCCCCACTCCTCCAGAGTATTGTTTTACATAATCCCCCATGCTGTGCATTTCTGGCACACTGGCTGTCCCAGGTTATCATCACCATTTACAGTCTTTGTCATTTTGTAGGCTAAATATATATATATATTATATATATTTATATATATAATATATATATTTCATTGTTTTAATTGTTTTACACTCTTTTGGGTTTTACTGGGTTTGAACATCTTTGTATGTGGGTTTGCCAATTATACCTCACCAAATTGCCCATTCACCATGGTTTCCAGTCTGTCTAGTGGTGTATTGCTTTTGTTCGAGTTGATTTGTAAAACTGCTGTATAAATGTTAACCCTTACTGCATTTATTGTATATGTGACTAACATTTTTCCACAGTTAATCACTTGCCTTTTAATTTTGTTTACAGTGCTATTAATATACAGAACTTTAATACTTTCCTGTTTTCTCTATTGTTAATTATTTTCTTAGTCTTCATTCCTCCATCCTATAGCCATGACTCTGCATGTCAGGGTTATCCTTTTTTTTGAATTTCCATAGGCAGGTGCTATTGAACCAGCATGTAGTCAGATAACTGGGATAGAAATGACAAAAGACAAAGTGTGTTAGAGAGTTGGCCAAGCAAGCAGTTCTGGTCACGAGTGAAGTATTGGACGCTAGTAACAGTGCAGTGAGGTCTTGGAATTTAGGAGTGCCATGGGGGTAACAGAATTAGTAGAAAATGATTGCAGAGTTTCCAGTTCTTAAGAATGCCTCAACTTAGAGAAAGAGAGTGAGGCAACTAAATGTTGTTCAGTATTTCCTCTTTTCTGTTGCTAGCCATGATGTTGAACTGTTTACATCTACTCTAGCATGGCCTCCCTTTCAAGATGCTCTCTGTTGTATGAATTTTGTTGACTTTCTCACTTGCTTTGGAGCAAGGACCCTAAGAGGAAAATATGAGCACAATTGTATTAACTTTGGTCTATAATATTAAGAAACATACTGAAGAGCCTTTCTTCCCCTTTTTGTTATGGATTTTCCCTTTAAAAAATTGGAAGTATAGGGTGGCTCAGTTGGTTAAGCACCTGCCTTTGGCTCGGGTCATGATCCCGGTGTCCTGGGATTGAGTTCTGCATTGGGCTCTTTATTCAGTAGGGAGCCTGCTTCTACCTCTGCCTGCAGCTCTCCCTGCTTGTGCTGTCTCTCTCTTTCTCTGACAAATAAATAAAATCGTTAAAAAATTGGAAGTATAACTTAAATATGATAAAACATACAAATTTAAAGTATACAGTTCAGTGGAAGAAGTTTTACCATTTATGGCCCCATGTAATAACCATCTGGGTCAAGACACAGAGCATTTCTGTGGTTATTGATGCTGACTGTCAGTGGAGAGCTTACCAATGCATCCCACGTGTTATTCTGACTTCTGTCATCACTGATGATTTTTCTTGTCCTGAAGATCATATAAATGGAGTAATAAAGAATACTCTCATTTCTGTCTAGTATCTTAATCTAAGTATAATATTTTTGAAATTCATCCATGTTGTATGTATGATTAGTTAGTTCTGTCTTATTTCTGAGTGATATTCTAGTGTGTTTATTGATTCTCATGTGAATGGACAGTATGGTTTATTTCCAGTTTGGGATTACTATGACTATTAGCATTCTTAAATGAGTTGTGGAAAGTCATTCATTTCTTTTGGGGGTATAATGGAACAAGGAAGCCTGGGACATAGTGTAAGCGTTGATTTAACTTTTAAGACAATGACCCACAGTTTTCTAAGGTGTCTTGATGATTTTATAGTCTCACCAACAACATATGAGAGTTCCAGTTGTTTCACATCCCTGTTACATTTAGCGTTGTCAGTATTTTAAATTTTCGTCATGCTCTTCTGTGTTCAAAATTGTATTGTGGCTCTTCTGGCTGAACCAAGCAGAGTGGCAAGCAGTATAAATGTTTATACATATTTGAGGAGTTCCTTATCAATAGAAAGCCTAAGAATTACAGAATACATATTTTAAAACATTTTTAAAGATAGTATCAATTCTATATAATTCTGAAACTAAAAGCTTAATGGACACAGAAACAACTATATGGAAGCAATGCTAGTGTTTGAAGATAAAGTTCCATGTAAAAACTTCAATTATAGTAAAGTCTCTCATAACCACCTGGCTTCCTTTGATGTTTTCTTTTTCTTCCATTATATGCCTGAGTTTGCAGCTGCCAGCTTGCAATTTGATTTAGTACCAAACTGTTATTTTAAGAAGTTAAAATACTTATAAAGAATACTTTCTAATTTTATATGTGCTAAGGTTCTTGCTGTCTTTAGATACAGCAAGTACCATATAATAATCTGAGTAAACATCTGAGGAAGAAAATTATTTTTAAATTGAAGAACAATTTATCATTTAAGGCAATTGCTACTAAAATTGTTGTATAGTTTTAGTTGAAATTGCTTGCTAATAACTACTGACATTAATTCAGTACATCTTGCAGCCCAATATTCATAATGCATTAATGTTAAATGTTGATATTGGACTGTGAACGTACATATTTTAAAAATGTGAAAAGTCAGTGCTTGAAATAAAAAATGAACCAATGTGGCTTCTTTGTTTTGATGAAAACTGATAAACATGGGTGCAGTGAGAAGAGCAAAATGCTTACTTTGCACTTCTTTTTGAAAATACATTCAAAATACAGTTCATGTTAGGAAACTTTCTCTACTAGATATATCTCTTCAGGTTTTCACTTACTTTCTTTTCAATTGCTGATCATTCTTATTAGAATCAACAGATTAGAAAACTGATGAAGAAAAAGTAATATGTTGAATTCTCACTTTTTAAAACATGTTTACAAATTTTATTAGACTAATTTAAAATAGAGGTGCCTGTGTGGCTCAGTCATTAAGTGTCTGCCTTCAGCTCAGGTCATAATCCTGGAATCTCGGGATCGAGTCCCTCATCGGGCTCCCTGCTTGACGGGAAGCCTGCTTCTCCCTCTCTCACTCCCCCTGCTTGTGTTCCCTCTCTAGCTGTGTTTCTCTTTGTCGAATAAATAAATAAAGTCTTAAAAAAATGTAAAAATAAAGCACAGGGGCCCCTGGTGGCTCAGTCAGTTAAGCTTCTGCCTTCAGATCCTGGGACTCCAGCCCTGTTTCCGATTCCCTCCTCACTAGGGAGCCTACTTCTCCCCCTCCCTCTGTTCTCCAGCTCTCTCTCTCTCTCACTCTCTATCTCAAATAAATAAATAAAATATTTTTAAAAAGCATGACAAACACATAAAATATTAGTGCAATGACAATGTGCTTTTAAAATTCTTTTTAAATCTTCATTATAGTTAACACACAGTGTTGTGTTAGTTTAGGGTGTACAGTATTGTGGTGATTCAGCACTTCCATACATCACCCAGTACTCATCACAGCAAGTGCATTCCTTAATCCCTACCACCTATTTCACCCATCTCCCCACCTCCTCCCCTCTGGTAACCATCAGTTTGTTCTTTATAGTTAATAGACTGTTTCTTGATTTCTCTCTCTCTCTTTCTTTATCCTTTTGCTCATTTTTGTTTCTTAAATTCCATGTATGAGTGAAATCATTGGATTCGTTTTCCTCTGACTTTGCTTAGCATTATGCTTTCTAGCTCCATCCATGTCATTGCAAATGACAAGATTTCATTCTTTCTTATGGCCAAATAATATTCCATTGTGGATATATGCCACATCTTCTTTATCCATTCATCTGTTGGTGGACACTTGAGCTGCTCCCATAATTTGGCTGTTGTAAATAATGCTGCTATAAACTTAGGGATGCATGTATCCCTTTGAATTAATGTTCCTGTATTCTTTAGATAAATACCCAGTAATGTGATTAGTGGGGTCATAGGGTAGTTCTGGCTTTAACTTTTTGGGGAGGTTCCATATTGTATTCCACAGAGGCTGCTCCAGTTTGCATTCCCTCCAACAGTGCATGAGGGTTCCTATTTCTCTGAATCCTCTCCAGCATCTGTTATTTGATATCTCACTGTGATTTTGATTTCCATTTCTGTGATGATGAGTGTTGTTGAGTATCTTTTCATATGTCTGTTGAACATCTGGATGTCTTCTTCAGGGAAATGTCTATTCATGTCTTCTGCCCATTTTTAAATTGGATTATTTGTTTTTGGCTGTTGAGTTCTATAAGTTGTTTATTTATTTGGGATACTAGTCCTTGGTTGGATATGTCATTCACAGATATCTTCTCCCATGATAATGTACTTTTCTAATGCTACTTCGTATGTAGCATTTATGTCTGAATTGAAGTGGAATCTCAAAAAATCCCTAAAATTAGAATTAAGTTTCTTCTGATTATAAATTCTAGATAACTGTTTGAATGACACTACTAATAATATTGAGTTCAGACAAATACATTGCAGTTGAGATATGCTGTGAGAATCAGGCCATGGACTTGGAGTTAGGTAGATCCAGAATTTGAATTCCATTCCTGCTTGGTGTGTGACTTTGGATAAGTTTCCTCATTTGAGTTCCCTCAAAATGAGGCTTGTGTTAATTCACCTTCTTATGATAACTGAATGAATATATAAAGTGCTTGTTACTAGACTAGGAACACATTTTAGCGAGGTTAGGAATGCTGTTCTTTTTTGTCTCCCCCTGGGACCCATTGAAGGGCAGTGTATTTTTATTGCCATCTATTTGCATCCACCCTTCCAGTGTTCATCAGTCTACAGTCTGTAGGACCTGTCCTCTAAAAGCTAAAGATTCAGTAGCTTCATATACACACTCCATTTCTGGTTTTATCAGCACAGGGTACCAGTGTTTGTTCTTACTTTGTTATGATTTATTCTTCCCTCAACATCTATTTCACTGAACTACATCATTTTCTTTCTATTCTTATTACCCTATCTTCTCCTTCTCTCCTAGTTGCTTCCTCTCTCTGTCACCCAGGTACAGAAATTCTGTTTCAGGTTATCTTCCCTCTGTCTACCTTCTCTTTTTTTGGTGACTTTATTAGCCATTCTCATTTGTTTCTTCACTCTCAGCTGTTCTGTTGGATGTTTAAACCCATGTTGAACTTTTTCTTTCTGAATTTCTGGGCAGCATATCAAAGTCTAAGAATAAAAGTGAGCACATCTTTCCTGAAACTTTTCCTAGAAAAACTAGGATAGAGTTCTTCAGTGAGACCTAAAGCTAATATAATAATTCAGTCAGTGTCAGTCAAGGAAAAGAATGCTGATTATTAAATAAAAATGACCACAGCCTCTCTACCACTACCTCGTGTGAGTGGCAGTATGACCAAGGAAATGTTGGAGTGGAAAGTAATAGAAGCTTAAGCAGCTGAGATAGAAATTACTTATAAATTTTGCAAAAATACAGGGCTGTGTGAACACACTGCTATGGCTTCCGCCACCTAGGGCCCTGAAAGAAGTCTCTATAGGTGAGTGACCCTGAAGCTTTAAGTTCATTAACTTCAAATAAATTGACTTTATTGTCTTATTCTCCCCAGTTATTAAATGGAGCCCCCATTATTTTGGTCACCAGGACTCAACATCTTTGCATTAATGTCTCTTTTCCTCTGGCTCAGTACCAACCACTTGTCTAGTGGCCGAATTTGCTTTCTGAGTATTCTACACCTACTGCCACCATCCAACAAGATCCCAGTACTTCTTGTGCAGACCATTTCATTGGTTTTTCTCACAGTCTTCCTAACTCCAGTCTTCTTCTTCTCAAGCCTACATCCCTTGATGTTGAGTCTCCCTAAAGTATTCCTGTCTTTCCCCTCTTACTTCCACCAAAGGAAGTTCAAATAGTTAAAATTCCCAGATCTTATATTCAGAACCTTCCCTTCCTTGACTACAGCCTTCTATCTTTCCATGATTTTCCAACTCTTTCCAGAACTTCTTATCGGATACCCACCTCATAAACTACCCTGAATCACTCTGAGTTTCTAGAACATCTCTTTTGTTTTAGGTAATTGGTACTCACCATACCTGGAATTGTATGATACTATCTGTTGGATCCCTTTTTATTAAGATGAAGTGTTTTCTTCAAATGGGTATTTTCCATGTTTTCTAGTTCATTGACTTGCCTAAAGTATATGTTTACTAAATCATTGTTTAGTGAACAAATGCATACAAGCATATTTTGGGAAAGGAATTTAAGCTAGATCAAATAATGATTTCAGGGATTCCTGGGTGGCTCAGTCGGTTAAGTGCCTTACTCTTGATTTTGGCTAAGGTCATGGTCTTGGGGTCAGGATGGAGCCCCATGTCAGACTCCAAACTCAGCACAGACTGCCTGTTCCTCTCTTTCTGTGCCTCCCCCTGCTCTGTTCTCTCTCTCTCTTTCAAATAAATAAATAAATTTTAAATAATTGATTTCAAACACTTTGTCCTTTTCTTTAAACCATGGTGCTTTCTACCTAACCATTCATAAGATCAGAATATTGACTACCCAGTGATGTAAATAAAATTTGAGGCTATGAAGAAAATGCTCCACAAATGGTCCATCCATTCATTTACTGAAACCAGATTGTTCAGCTTCCCATCTTCCATTTGATTCTTCTTTATACATTGAAAGGGCCTATTTGCATTGTTTTATTTAGAAATACATATGGAATGTCTAATATAGGTATCAGCTACTATGACTAGTGGCTCTAGTCTCACAGTGGGAATCAGACTTCAAAATTCAAACACTAAAAGCCCTGATTCTCAAAGCGTGGTCCGAAGACTACCAGCAGCAGCATCACCTAAGGATTTGTTAATGCAAATTTTTGTGCCTCCTTTATACCTAATAAATCCAAAACTCTGAGGGTTGGTTCCAGCAGTTTGTAGTTTAAGTGGCATTCTAGGAGAATTCTGCCGCATGATGAAGTTTGAGAACTCTTGTTACAATATAGTACTCAGCAAGAGCAGGCACTGGGCAACTGCAGAGGGTACAGTGACTCTACAGGGATTTGTTAATTGGGTGGAAGAAGGTTTCTGATAAAGGTCTACGGAGGATATGGCATTTGTGCTAAATCTTGATCAATAGTTTTTTTATGTTTGTATTTTACTAAATTCCAATATAGCTTATCATGTAACTAAATCATTTCAACTTTTCAGAATCGCAGTTAGTAATACTGAAATGAACCTGTAATCAGGAGAGAAATGATCATTGTAGAATATGCTTTAAAATGTTAGTGGGCTGATTAATACAGAATGACTTACAGACAGAACGAACACTGATATCAAGAAATGAACTGTCCTCAGGGCTGAGAGTATCCTTTAAAATTTAACTCTATAAGGTTAATTTTTAAATTGCAATTTTTGAAGCCATCTTTTTATGAGTTAGTATTTACTAAATTTAGGATGAATGACTTGGAATATAACTAATGGGAAAAATAAAGTAGTATTGACTTGTAAGTAAATCTTTGGTGAAGGTAAGGAATGAATCTATATTTAAATTCATACTCTGTCTCTTCTCATCTTTATTAGTTGTCAAATCTAATGATAGATTAGAGAGTTTTGCAAAGTTATAGAGTAGCATAATTCTAAAAGAGTTATCTGAAAAATCCCTTGTCTAAGAAATCACTGTTGTCAATTTCTTTTTTAAGATGTGTATGCATACTACAGAAGGGATTGTCTAGTGATCAGGTACGTTAAAACACTTTACCATAAAAACTTAATATACATGAGAAGAATGGTTCTTGATGAACCGTTTCATAAAATCCAACTCCTCTGTCCATTCCCTGTCCTAGCATACCACTATTTAAGGTGTATTTGGAGCATTTTTTTTCTTTTTAAATGTTTATTTTGAGGCTGTTCCTATTCTGTTACAAATCTGAGGGGATAAAAGGGTTGTGGCCCTAATGGTTCTTGGGGTAACCTTCCAGTTAGCCCTTGTCTCCAGGTAACCCTCCTTGAAATAATGTCTGGGCAAGAAATTATTGTTCAGCTTTTATATTATATCCAATTCTGCCTTGATGAGCACATCAATTAATTAATAAGTATGCAGAGGAACAAATACCACATAATTTAATACATGGCTTAGACCTGGCTCTTTTATCACTTCATTATTTTTTAGCTCTGGGGTCATGGTCAAGTGGCTTGGCTATGCTGAGCATTAGTGGTAACTTGCATGATTTTCATCTGTAAAATGTAGATAATAATTATTACATTGTATAGTATATAAAATTTAAATGAGATAATGTGTTAAAAACATACGATGTAGGGGCACCCAGGTGGCTCAGTTGGTTAAGTATCTGATTCTGATTTTGGCTCAGGTCATGATCTTGGGGTTGTGGGATGGAGTGCTACAATGGCTCCATGCTCAGTGTGGCATCCACTTGAGATTCTCTCCCTGTGCTGTGTGCACACACATGCATGCTCTTTCTCTCTCAAACAAACAAACAAACAAACAAACAAACAAATAAATAAAATATTTTTAAAAATCATTGGTGGGGCATCTGGGTGGCTCAGTCAGTTAAGTATCTGCCTTTAGCTCTGGTCATGGTCCTAGAGTCCCAGGGTCGAGCCCTGCATCGGGCTTCTTGCTCAGCAGAAAGCCTGCTTCTCTCTCTCTCTGTCTCACTCCCCCTGCTTGTGTTCCCTCTCTACTTGTGTTTCTCTCTATCAAATAAATAAATACAATCTTTAAGAAAAAAGGAAAATAAATAAATCATGGATTATAGCATCTGACATGTAAGTTTTGCATAGATATTATTTTTAGTTACTTTATTATTTTATTTTGTTACAGAATAAAATATAGTAATATTATAGAATGGAATACAGTACTAGGGATACTAAAAGATATGGTTAATTAGTGCTAATTTCTGTGACTTTTTTCTAATTTAAAATAAAATCAAACAAGTAGCACAATGCCTCTCCCAAAAGTGAGCTTTTGAAAGGCAGCCAATATTCATTCCCTCCTATTTCTTGAAAAGTCCTATTACTTAAAAAACAAAAGAGTGTTCATTTTGTCACTTAGTCTCCCCCGCCCTTTGCACAGGATGGAAAATATGAATCTTCCTCCATCCTGGATAGGAACTTCAGTTTGTTTCTCTCTTGGAACAAATCTCAGTTCACCAGTTGTCTTAATGGGTTATGCTGAATTCAGTAACATAATCCCTGTTAGTTCTGTTCTGTTCTTTTTTTTTTTTTTTTTTAGATTTCGGAACACAGGCAGGAAGCCAATATGTGTTGGACCAGTGGCAGTGTCCTTTTGGGTGATTCTTTGGTGTGGAGACTTGCATTCCAACTACACATTCTCTTTTATGTTCTGGTTTGCCTACATACTATGCTATCTGTCTGAATGTGCACATGGCTAGCAACCAAAGAAGGCTTTTGTTCCAGTGAGACTGCCTAATGTTAATGTTTACATGGTTGCTGGCTTTGGGGCTTTGGCTTTAGAAGGTGATGATTTTCTCCTTGCTTCCTGGCTTTCTAGTTGTTAATAATCAATCCTGAATGCCTGAATTCTTTCAGGATGGCAAGGACTTAATTTGCCACCACAGATTTTCCTACACAACTTCAGGGCTGCAGTAATTTGGCATGACAGAAGGTGTGTGCTGCCAGCAAATTATCAGAGGATAGAAGAGTACAAATCATTGCTCTTTGAATCAGATGGCATTCTTTGCACATTGCATTAGTTCAGTGATGAAACAGCCAGATTTCTGGGTGTTTTGTGGTCCTTCTCTTCATATTCTCATCAGAGCAGCTGATGGCATCAGCCATTAAACTTCCCTTCATATCTCCTAGCACTAGGCTCTGTTTTTCTTCACATTCTTGAGGTTAATTCCCTCTGTTATTTCTACAGCTGGAAATAGACTCCTTCCTTCTTTGACTTTTTAATTCCTGTCCATTCATTCACTCCCTAAATCTTAGCTCTGTTCTTATTTCCTCTTAAATGTCTTCCCTTCAGGGCGCCTGGGTGGCTCAGTGGGTTAAAGCCTCTGCATTCAGCTCAGGTCATGATCTCAGGGTCCTGGGATCGAGGCCCACATCGGGCTCTTTGCTCAGCAGGGAGCCTGCTTCCTTCTGTCTCTGCCTGCCTCTCTGCCTACTTGTGATCTCTCTCTCTCTGTCAAATAAATAAATAAAATCTTTAAAAAAAAAGTCTTCCCTTCATACATACTCTTGATCACACTGAGTTGGCTCTCATTTGAACTTCTTTCCCACTTACTGTCACTGCCAAATGATTTGGCACTTTATTATACTGTTTTCCATATTCTGCCTAATTCTCTCCGTGTATAGATCTTCTCAAGTGTGACATCCTACTTTAAGGTGCTGTTTCTTTTCCATTCCTTTACCAAATGAAACTGTCCCGATTTCAGACTAACCTAGTGCTGGTCACATGCTACAAATAAGACACAGATATGAGGCTCCACGAATACTTACCAAATCATTAATTTTTTTTTTTGTCTAAATAAGAGTAAATTGTTTCAAATGTCATAATTCAAGACCTTTCTGAATAGAATTGGTAGTCACTTGAACTGGTGATTTTAGAATGCTGTGGAGACTTTTTGTTTACAAATGTTTAAGTCATCCATTAGTTTAGAATTGTCCTGATTATAGGAACATCTTCCCGAGATGTGGTTGAGGGGAGGGATGTTGTATAGTGGATTAGAAATATCAGCCTTTTCAGAAAAAATGGTAGGTTTTGATTATACCATCTATTACCCAAAGACTTTCTCTTGTTATAGTGCTTTGCCCTCTGTGTGGAAGAGGAACTGGTTCTTGCCAAAATGACTGTTATACTTCTCACAGGAAAGGTTACAGCTCACGTTAGAACTGAAGGAGATGAGAATGGAGAGGTGACTGTGCAGTGAAGTCAGTACTTAGGGGACTCAGGGAGAAAGTGTAAAAGGAAGTTAGTGGTGGACCCAAGGGATTTCAATAGACTGTGGCTGAAAGTCACCTCTCTGCATCCAGGCTTCCAGGCTTGGGGGTCTTCTTGCATCTCCGAGATGCTATTCCCTTCTCTTCACTCAACCCCAATACAGTTTCCCTCAAGCAGGTGCTTCCATGAGTGTTCTTGAACAGTTGGAAGTGGGGTCAATTGCACCACTATTTTTGTAAATTAGTATTATTGTCCAAGTCATTTTCTCATAAATTAGTTTAGTTAGTTTGATAAAAGTAGTTAGGATAGGAAAAAGGGTAAGTAACAAAGAGGATGGCCTTCTTTTTAGAGGAAAATGAATTATTTTTGTTCAGTCAAGGGACCTATTTATACAGAAACAGGATACTTGGACATTTTGAAGAAAAATAAAAAGGATTTTCTCTTCAGGAGATGTCAATGCAGTCACTGAATAATATCAGCCACTCAAAAGTGACTGCGGAATGAGCCACTATAACATTGTGCTGCACTTTATGAAGCATAGAATTTCTATTTGTATTTGTTTTCATTTTGCATAATGCAATTACAGTATATAATTAATGATGAGGAAATGCTATAAAAACTGAACCACAAACTAAAAGAATTAAGCAAACATTTTCAACTCTCAGTTGGTATAACTAGAATCGTTATTATTCCACTGATGCTATGAAAATGTATGACTCAGAGAACGTCCCCAATTTAACCTACAGTTTTGCCATGTTTCTTTAAAATGTGATTTTTGATGAAAACCCCAAATTTAAAACAGTACAAGAAAAACTGATCTTCTGAATTTGAAATTGCTAATTACAGTGATTAAATTACAGTTAACAATATCAAATGTACTTTTTCACTTTGGAACTCTTGTACATAGAAAAGTTACATAACACGTATTGTAAACTAAAGTGTAATTATAAAAGTCTCTGTGCTGGGCACAAAACATTAGAAATAAAGTACTAGCAATATCTGAAGCATTTCTTTGTCTTCTTCTCCCCCCTCCCCCCACCCCAGAGATAGCTATATCTTGAATTTTGTATTGATTATTTCCTTACTTTTCCATAGTAATTTAACTCCATGTGTATGTGTAGTAGATGATACATTAGTTTTGCCTGGCTTTAAATTTTTATATAAATGGAATAATTATTCTCATAGTCCTGAATTTTTGTTTCTTTGAAACTTATTTGTTGGAGATTTATTATACCATTTAATCCATTCATTCTTACCACTGCATAACATTCTAATAAATGAATAAAGCACGATATTGTTTTCTCCCCTACCACTTGTGGATATTTGGGTGGTTTGGACTTTATGTTCTCACAAATAGTGCTCCTTGAACTTTGTGTGTGAATCTGAGTCATGCCAAGGAATTTTCTGGGGCATGCGCATGGAGTTGGGATTGTTTGAGTACATATAATGGATATGGACTGCACCTGTTAATTTTACTAGTGAAATTGGTTACCATTCCCTTCTCTCCATTGGGATATAGGGACACCCATTGCCATGTGCACTCATTATACTTCCTAACTATTGCCAATCTGGTGAGTCTGCAGTGGTATCCCATTGTGATTTAATTTGAATTCTCCGTTTGGTAAGGTAGTTGTTCCTTCTTTCACGTATTTCTTGGCTATTTGAGCTAACTCTTCTGTGAAATACCTGTTCACACTTTTGGTCCTTTTTTTCCCCCCAACAGATGGACTTGCCTTTATTGATTTATTGAATTTTCACTATTTTTATTGTATTTTGGGGGTGAAAAGGAGTATTTTAGTAAGGTTAATCAATATTTCCCTTTGTAGTTTGCATTTTGATGTCTTCTTTAAGAAATAATTTTCTACCTCAAAGTCATTACATATTAAATGTACATACTTAAGGTTACAATGTCAAGAATTAACTAATATCTTCTTCTCAGACAATAAAAGGGCCTTTGAATGTTTTAATTTCCATTATGATCTCCTTGGAATGACATGCAATTGGTGGCTTTGATTTTAGTTTTATTGACCCTGTAGATTAGATACAGTTTACTCGAGATTTACCTAGAAGTTTACCATTTACTTTCCCTTTTTTTCCTTATAGATCTTTCTTCTGGGGTCTTTTCTCTTCCTTCCTTCCTTCCTTCCCTCCTGTTCACTCTTTTTTTTTCCTTTAAAGATTTTTTATTTATTTATTTGACAGAGAGAAACACAGCCAGAGAGGGAACACAAGCAGGAGGAGTGAGAGAGGGAGAAGCAGGCTTCCTGCCAAGCAGGGAGCCCGATGTGGGATTCGATCCCGGGCCTCCGGGATCATGACCTGAGCCGAAGGCAGTCGCTTAACCAACTGAGCCACCCAGGCGCCCCACCCTTCTGTTCATCCTTTAGAAGTTATTCTAGTGAGGTTCTTTGGTAGTGATTTCTCTTGTTTTTTAATTCTTTGAGAATGTCTTTATTTTAACCTCATTCGGAAAGATTAATTTACTGGGTATAACTTGTGGTAGAATAGCTATCATCTCATACTTTGAAAATGCTAACCCCATTATCTTCTGGCTTTCATTGTAAGTGTTAAGAATCAATTATAAATCTAATTATTGTTTATTTCTGACTATTCTTTCATTCCTTCTGTTTTTAAGAGCTGCTTTCTTCTGGTGGTTTCCATTCTTTTCCTACCATGTGTCTCTTTAGGTAAACATTCTTTTTCTTTTTTCTCTCTCTGTCTTTTTAACTTTGAATTCACTGGGCTTCCTGACATAAGGATTTTCATCATTCATCAATTATGTAGAATTATCAGCCTCTCTGCCACTCTCTTTGTCTTCTCCTTCTGGAACACTGACTACATGTATATTGGATCTTTTCATTACCTATCTCTTCCATGTCTGTTAACCTACTTTCATTGTTTATCTGTCATTTAAAAATGTATATCAGAAAGGGTTTCTCTGAACCTTTAGTTCACTGTAGTGCCAGGAAATGGAAGTCCACTGTACTATTAAAAAAAGTCATCATTTTTATTTTTTGTTATTGTTATTCTTGTGGTATTTTCTAAATGATTTTAGAGGAGGATATAGATTAATTGAGGTTTGATGATATTTCAGGAATAAAAGTTATTTGAATTTATTACTATGGATGTGGGACTCCATAGTAACTCACTTCAGTTTAGTTCAGCCTTCCTAATTGATATGTTGGCATTTGTTGTTATCTTTCATTAAATCTCTGTCAGAATATGTGTTTGTGACATATTGATATTATTTACTACCTTATTTTCTTAAGCATATTTGTTCTTACCTATACTCAGTAATGATAACTATTAAGAGTGGATTTCATATTTTATCATGTGACATTAAGTATAAAATTATCTGTGTTTATTCTCTAGATTACAGAAAATGTTACCCAAAGGGAATCCTCACAGATTGCTTAATTGAATTTAATATGTTAATTTTGGGGCAAATGGCTGTATCAGTTAAATGTGGCAAGATCTCCCCTTGCCTATCTGTCTACCACATCTCTATTCGCTTTCATTGTTGTTTGATGCTTGAGCTAAACTATTAAATCCTTGAGATTCTCATTTTACATCCCACTGCATCTTCTTAACTTCCTGCATATTACCAAAGCCCAAGTTTTTGAGTAAGGTTTCTAGTGGAGGGGCAGGAAATAGACATGATTCCAGTTGGAATGGAAATGTCTTACTACTTCCCCAGATTTCTCCTGCATTTTCTCTCTTCATCCCACATTACCAAATCCTCTCCCCCAAACATTCTATTAAGTAGGGAAAACTGATTTCACCCTTGACTATTTAGCCCTTCACCTTCTAATTAAAATAAGAAGAGCTCAAGATTCTGATGCCCAGGAGACCCTAAAGAAAGGCCCTCTTCTTCCATATTCTGATTCCACATTCTCATTATTATCTTCTTTTTTATGCTTTCCAAATCATACTACCAGTTCCTTTCACTTCATGCCATTTCCTGCTTTCCACATAGTAATGTCACTATTTTGCCTTGATCTCTGTCTCCTAATCTTCCTGGTTGAATTCTTGAAGACTTTTAAACTTTGTCCTTTCTCTAGGAAAGGAAACTACCACCAGTAATTTTCAGAAGAATAACTCTACTGCTTTACTTCTAAGATTGAAATCTGAAGATAAGTTCCAAACAAGCATTACCATAGCGGTTAGTTTCCATAGTACTCTTGCCCCTGTCCTTTAATAATGCATCTTTTAATAAACTGCCTTTTGTAGGCTAGCCTACAAACCTAAGCATTATTTATTTATTTATTTAAAGCACCTTTTATAACATTAATTCTATGGAAAGATTGATACAGAGCTTGGTACAACTGGCTTATAATGGACTCTTGGCGTATAGCCCATTTATAAGCTGGGCACTGGCTGTATGGGAGAGAATTTGGATCACTGTGTGGGCTGGGAGGGAAATGCCTTCTGTTAACCAGCAATGCCACAGATTTGAGCATTGCACATTTGTTTTGTGTAATCTTCCGTCTAACTGTGAGCAAAGAGCATGATTGAAGTGCTGCTGATTATGTCTAATGTTTATAGATTCCATTTTAGCAGAGCAGACTGCTACATTCTGTCATTCTATCTTAATTCTAAATATGATTTCCATTGTCTCCCCTCTTTAGTCACCCAGCAGCAGAGCAGTGAAGTAATTTTACCTTGCAGTTCAGTAACTTTTAATTGCCTGTTCAGTTTCACTTGATTCTGAGAAAAATGGAGCTGCTGCCTGTGCAGATTGAGTTGCTAGAACCTCAGTTGTTAAGCACTTAAATGCTACAACAGGAAAAGTGCTCCTGTATTCTTTAGAGAGATAAAGCAGAAAGAAGATCCCACTGTGTTGTATTGTGTTCCTTACGGCTTTGTGGTTGTGTGTGTGTGCGCGCGCATACATGCATGCATTTTTATGGAATCAGAGCATTACCTACAAAATTATATGCCAAGGTGATTATGTGTGAATGGTGGAATTATCAATATATTACTTATATTTCCTCCCCACCAGCATATGTTTAAAATGTTTCCAAAGGTGGGTATAATCATGGCATTTTAGGGGTGCCTAGGTGGCTTAATGGGTTAAGCGTCTGCCTTCAGCTCTGGTCCTGATCTCAGGGCCCTGGTATCAGCCCTGCATGGGGGGGGGGGGGGTCCTTGCTCAGCAGGGAGCCTGCTTCTCTGTTGCTCCCTCGTACTTATGTGAACTCTCTTTCTCTCTCTCTCTCAAATAAATAAATAAAATATTTTTTAAAAATCATGGCATTTTAGGTTAGGAAAGAATTTTGAAATCACCTAGTCTAGCACCCTCATTTTAAATGTGAGAAAAATGAGGCTCAGAGGGATTCAGGAATTGTTGCAAGCCTCCCAGGGTCAGGCTAGGACCCATGTGAGCATTATTGTAAATGCTGATTTGTTTCCCCTGATTCTTGGCATTAGTTTTTTTATGATTCTTGTGGAGAATATATAGTCCTGAGAATGTTTTATTTCAACTCTGATATAGTTACAGTGAAACTATCCTGTGTTTTCATTGGCACTTCAGCACTACAAAACCACTCTATCTGAACACAATGGCATTTTTTAAAAAATAGATTTAGAACGTCAGTGATTTTAATGCATGTATAATCATATGGCATGATTTTTTTTTCTCTGAGGGATTAGAATTCTTCTGGCTTTATGAGTGATGAATAGTGAGAAAAACGAACTTGATTCATTAAGAAGAAGGAAACTGTGTACTGTAGTGCTGGTGAGTTGCTTCTAATTTCAGCTGAGGAGGAAGAGGAAAGGAAGGGTGAAGTATCTTCTAGAAGTTTTTAAGGGTTTATTTGTTTTCTCTTATTTTTAAAGTGTCAGAACCCTTTACCTTTTCCCCACCCCCTTACAAAAAAACCTGTATAGACCCTATATGGGAAACAGATGAAAGTGAATCTGATCTTTTTGAAGCAGGGAAGGTACCTGCAGAAACTAACATTTCTTAGCATTCCTTAGTATTCAGGTGAAAGGAAGACTGGCTTCTACCATCAAAGTTTGATGTCTTTAGATAAAGACTGTACTATATGGGTCCCTGGGTGGCTCAGTCCTTAAGCAGCTGCCTTTGGCTGATGTCATGATCCTGGAGTCCCAAGATCTAGCCCCGCATTGGGCTCCCTGCTCGGCAGGAAACCTGCTTCTCCCTCTCTCACTGCCACTGCTTGTGTTCCCTCTCCAGCTGTGTTTCTCTCTGTCAAATATTTAAAAAAAAAAAAAAAAAAGGACTGTTATAGCCAAAGTATAGCTATTCTCAAACTTTCATCTTTGGTATGAAAAATGTATATATATATATATTTTTCTCTTCGGAGTTCTTAGATACTCAAGAATGCATATGCAAACAATTGTCTGTAAATTGTTTTTGTCATTCATTAAACTACATATTTACTATCACATTAAAAAATTCCCCCAATACTGTGCTTATATGCTCACGTATGACACATTTAGAATAGAGCTTCATGTGGCAGCTGCCAAAGTCTGCATGCTCTGATTCTATCTGCAAAGTGAAAGCTAAACAGGTAAAATAAAAGTGGTAGACATTTCTCTTCGGTATCCTCAGCTACATTTTTTGCACTCTTTCTATTCCCTGAAGACATTAAATATCCCAGCAACCCTGATGTCTTCCACAAAAGGGAGCGTCTGATGCCAATCACTTGTACATTTGTTTAATTGGCCGGGCTACTCCTGGACTAAGATGCTGTTAATGACCTCAACTAAGTAGTGACATATATCCCTAGGAGCTTTCTGTCTGTTTTCGTATACAATTTCTCCTGTGCATATTGAGGCCTGCTTGGATTTCCTCTTCTCACAATGAGTACACCATCACATGCCCAAAGGGACTAAAGTGTGCTAGCCCCACAGAGCAGTTCATCCAGCAGATGACCTCAGGGTCCACACCTTCTAGGGCAGGAAGACTGCTTGAAAGGGATATTTTTCCCTGGCCTGCCTTCTATTTCTGTGGATCCTGATTGCCAAAAATCTCATGAGCATCCTAAATGTGTAAATAAACACTCATCCCAGGAGTTACTGGTGGCATTGAGGTATCAAGTCATAATGATATAATTATGAGAGAGTAGGGTAGGAATTGGTATGTAGGAGTGAGCTTAAGGAAGGGTAGAAAACAGAACATAGTTATTCACCATTATGGCCTTGATTTAATAAAACTGATGTAATAATTTTTGATATACTAGGATTTATACTACATTTTTATAGCTCAGGTAAAGCTCTCTTTGTCAGAAAAAAATTTCCTACCCCTTTCATCCATAGAAATCTCACTTTCTCCTGAACTTATTTTTTGTGACATTCATTTACCCTTATATAATGTTACCTTAGATATTTGTTTATCTATTTATATATATGACCAGTGACCCCTGCTGTCAGGGGTTTAATATTTTCTGCCTGTGGCAATGTCTTTGTCAGTTCAGGTTGCTATAATAAAAATCCCATAGCCAGGGCAGCTTAAAAAACAAGAATTTATTTCTCACAGTTCTGGAGGCTGGAAAGTCCAAAGTCAAGTTCTAGCAAATTTGGTGTCTGGGTTAGAGACTGGCTTAGAGATTGCCAACGTTTCATTGTGTCTTCACACAATGGAAAGCTGGCAAGAGAGCCCTCCAGAGTTTGTTTTATACAGGCACTGATCTCATTCTTGTGGTCCCCAACCTCGTGGCCCAATTACTTCCCAAAGGTTCCAGCTAATGCCATCATGGGGTTAGGATTTTTAACACATGAGTTTGGGAGGTGGAGAAGGACACAAACACCCAGTCCATTGTAGTCAGTGATTCTCAAAGGAGCCCTGGTGTGCTCTGACAGATTACCCAAGTAGGGCTCATGCATGCCAAATTGGTTTGAGAATCACTGCCTCATTAAAACTGAAAATCCTTTAACCCAGGGTGGTTTATTTTTGTCATTGTTTTGCATGTTTATTTAGTTTTAGTTGGTGGTGAACAAGGTTGCTGAACTTGCTATAGATTTAGTTGGGCTTATTCTAGGAATAAATCTGATACAGTCACTTTCTAGTGACTGGATGAGAGGAGGTAACAGGATTCTGGAGGGCAGGATTATGAATTATCTTCTGAGAAAATTCAGAAGAGATGTCTGATTCCTAGAACACACCTCAGTTTTAGCATATGTACAGGTCTGGAGCTAATGGTGGGAAATGTGGCTACACACTCCATAAAATAACCTGAACTGTCAAAGGGGGGAAAAATGCATTGAACATGTAAGATCACTGTCAAAAGCACTACCAAAAATAGCTAGATTGAGAATTTAGATCACAGCTCTGTGACCTTGTAAAAAAACTGCAAAATTTTCCAAGACCAAAAACAAAAAACAGTCATCTTATAGACCTACCACTCTCTTGCCCACATCAACTGTGTCTACATCATCTTCCTTCCCCACCCCCTCCGTATACTATGACTGCCCTCCAACGCTGCATAATTTGTTTGACTTCTAATAACACAACCCTTTACTCAAGGTAAAAAAATCAAAATCCTGGATCTGTGAATATCCACATTCCTCTGAACAATGAATGAGGGAGAAATCTCAGAATTTGGTTGAACTGACAAGGGGTTAATTTACTAGCAGACTTGCCGAAGAGAAAAATTCTCAAGGAAATGAAATTGCATTAATGAATGAATTGGGTTGGGGCACCTAGCTGCCTCAGTCAGTAGAACTTTTGACTCTTGATCTCAGGGTCATGTGTTTAAGCTAAACATTGTGTGTGGAGGCTACTTGAAAAAGATGCTTAAAGAAAATGAATGAATTGGGTCAAACTCAGACAGTAGTGAACTTATGTAGTGATTAATACTACTAATAAAGAATGATTGCATCAGCATCTATTAATTAAGGCCAGGATGATGACTAACTATAGCCTGTTCTTTTTTTCCTTCCCTGCTGCTCACTTCTGTTCTTCAGTTATCACACTAGCCTCTCAAAATGTAGCAATTATTCCTTGATTCCTGAAAGAATTCCCCTGCTCCAAGTGCCAAAGTATTTATTATTATTTATATTTGTGTTTATATATTTAGGATGCTCCTGAGGATTTTTTGTTGGTTTTTTGTTTTGTTTTGTTTGTTTTTTTTCCCCCAAATGTAGGTGGAAGGCCAAGCTAAATATTCCAAGCTGTTTCCCTGCCCTGGAATTCAAATAATAGCAAAAGACGTTTTAATTTTCTGAAGAATGCAGGTGTCCTTCACTTTTTAAATAAGTATTTATCATTTATTGTAATTCAAGACACACAGAGCAGTGGTTGCACCATATTTAAAGACCATTGTGACATAGTAATAGAGGTAACTGTTGAGTTCCTTTGAGTTCATGGTTTCCACAGGACAGTGTGAACTGTTCTATGAAAAGTGTACCCACAAATTTACTTGATAACAACCACACGTGAGTCATATTAATCACTAAAAGGCATTATGTGTCAATGCATTTACACAGACAATAATTTTGGTTACTATTTCATTTTGCATATTTCTTTCTTTCTATTTTTTTATTATGTGAAATATAACCAAACATATGGAAAAGTGTGGCTTTAACATAAATGCATGGTCATGTGAATCATTACAAAATAAACAGTTGTATAAATACTACACATGTGTGGTCAAGCCAGTACCCCAGAACCTGCCCTTGTGTCCCTGAACTATCATTTCCTACCTCCCTTTCCCCAAAGGTAACTGCTCTTTTCATTTTGCTCCCTAGAGTTTAATTTTTTGTGTATTTACAATTTATATAAATGAATCATAGAGCATATAGTTTGCTTTTCCTCTTTTATGCACTTTGGTGTTTGTGAGATTCATTCATATTTTTGTATATAACTATAGTTCATTTTTTTTAAATTATTGTGTGTCATTTTGATTTCTAAATATGCTGAAATATATTTGTCTAAGTTTTTATTGATGGACATTATGTTTTCTCTGTTCTGAGGTTATTACAAATATAACTGCTCTGAACATCTTGTCCATTTTACTTTATGCATACATGCACACATTTCTATTTGGTATAAGACAGGACTGAAATGGGGGGATGCTGGGCCATAGAGTTCAATTTTCTGCAATGTTAGTAGATGATGTCAATCTATTTCCCACAGTGGCTTTACAAATTTACATTCCCATAATATCTTGTCTACACTTGGCATTGTCAATTTTTTCAATATGAGTCTGTTTGTGGTTGTTTACAGAATTTTCTGCATTTCCTTTTGATTATTGTGGTGTGACTCTCCTTTTCCAAAAGAATTGCCATTTGTATCTTGTGACACAGATGTAAACACACTTCTTCACTGATTCAGGGTATGGGAATATATAACATTGGAGATATATGTTTTTATATTTCAAAACATAGAGGCAAATGTTCCTTTGGCAACTACTCTTTATTTCAATAAATGGAAGAAACTGTGCAATCCATATCATATAAGCATTTGGATATTTTTGCATTCCAAATTTCTAATTGTAATTCATTTGGCACTTCTTTTTATAATGAAAAAATATTCTGGAGGTTCAAAAGTAAATTTTGTGCTCTGAGAAAAATTTTCCCTTTATTCATTCTTTTTTTTTTTTTTTTTTTTAAGCCATCATGTCTTTTTCTCTTAAATTTCTAATTCTTCCCAAGTGGTACTGAATAATATCATGGATTCTGGCCATCTTTTGTGTGGTTGTGAGAGGAGGGAGTACCTTTTGGCTGGCATGATCCATCCAGATTAAGACTGTGCAGGGCTTTCATTCTTGTTCCCCAAGAGGGGTTGAAGAGCCCTTTGGACACCAAAACTTGCATACCGTCAGTAGTTCTTTCCTGCCACATTCACATCTCTAAATATCCAGATTGACATTCTTAGTTTGTGAACAGAAACTCTCCAAAATTACCTTTTGGTAAGTCAGTATCTGGGAGAATTTGATCCTCTTGGATGGCCGTTTATGTTTTGTTTTGTTTTTTGTTGGAGATAATTTGTTAAATTGAGTGCTGTGGTACACTCCCTTATGATTTGATTAAGTGATCTTTGCAACTAGTTTTGTTTTCAAGAATAGATGAAATAACCCTTGATAATCATGATCCTTTTGTAACCATGTGTTATTTAACATCCTATTTACTAGATAGATGACTTTTATATTTTTCTCTAATAAAAAATAATTTTTACATTTATTTTTGGTGTATAGATTTATCTAAAGATCTTAATAGTTATAAATATATATGTTAAAAAGTGGCACCATGCCATCCGTATGTAATTTATAGATTAAATTTGGTTATGTTCTCTAATAATTCCAAAAGTATTATACAAATTGTATTTGTTAGATTTAATTTTTGATGTAATGACAAGTAATATTCAAATTGATAGATCATTCTGTAAGGCGAGTCATTTAAGGACAAAATATGCTGTATTCTTGTACATTTGCCTGAGGAGGACTCTATTTTAGCAGCCTGGACTCCAAGTAGAAACAAAATATCGTTTCAGAGAGTACAGGATGCAATGCTCAAATTGAGCAGCCTTGGGCACAAAGGATCATTGCTTCTTTCAAAGCCTCGTTCTGAATGAAATATATTGAGTGGCATTTTTTTTTTCTCTCTTTACAATGTTGCAATTTTAGTTTTCTATGAATACTGTGCTGAGAGTTGGAGAACACAGAGATGTGTGCTCCCTCTTGTAAAGGGAACCATTCTAAATAGCCAGTTACAATATTCAAGAAACAAAAAGAAGGGGGTAATAAACAGTCTTGGTCAAAATAATCCAAAAGCCAACTTGTGGGCTAGAAAGTAGCCTTGGCCTGTCTCAGCACTAATAGGAGTAAGACACTCTCCTTCCTCTCGGACTGCATTTCCTTTCTGTTCCTAAGACCCCAGGTTGGAGCTTGAAGCATCAAAACTCTATTGTAGCTTTTTGTAGCATTGAGTAAATACTTGTGGAATGACCTTGAAATCTGATCTAGCATTTTGATTAAATAATAAATATTTATTAAATAATTATTCTGCTTAAAGCTGAGAGAGAGCATTAGGCAGTTTACTGCACACAAGGAGTTTTCATAGTACTTACAGAAATATGGTGATTTTGAAAATAACTATAATAGCTGGTAAGAAAAATATGGAAGAGGCTTGATGAGCCATGACTCGGATGGCATGGAAGGTGGATAGCACCTTATCCGTCATTCACCACCTGGGTCAGAATATCGTAAGCAGTTGCAGAAAACCAACCATTTAGTCCCAGTTTGAGTTAGCTAGACTGTGGTTAAAAACAGGAAAAAAATAAATAACCCTCACCAGTGACATTAGCTGATTTGTTTGGCTTCAGACTTTTGACAAGCACATCTTATTAATGCAGAATTTTTTTCTGTATATTTGGATTGGAGCCTGAGATTCTGCATTTCTCCAAGCTCCCAGCTGACATTCATGCCAGCCATCCTGGGACACACTTTGAAGAACAAGAAACTAGATCTTACGAGAAGCAAAACAACAACAAACCATGAAATAAGACCCCTCCCAAAATAACAAAGTAACTAACAACAAAAAAAGCCCTCTTACTTACTTGATCACAGTTAAAAGAGGTTGAGTCCTAATCCTGTATGATAAGTAAATCAATTTGCTGGTTCATTTTACTTGGTTGGTATGTTCTTTCAAGATTTTAGTACCTGAAAAAAAACGGAGGAAGGCTTAGTTTCATGTTTTGCTAAAGTAAACATTCATACTCAGAGCTATATCTAAGAGTAGAGGTTAAGGTTTAAATCTTAAGCTATTTTTGGAACATTCAGTAGTCATAATCTAAAGACAAAGCAGAATGTCCTCTTCAGTTTGAAACAAAAGTCTTCAGTGAGAGTGAAAAATATATTTCTCCAACAAATTTAAAAGCATGATGACTAGATATGGAATTTTCATTTATTTCCTAATACATCAGAGAACATGTTATACATAGTTTATAAGGATTGGAAAAATGTGTCATTATCATTATAGTTAAATCTGATAAATTTTTATAAATAAAACTAAGGGAGGGATTATTTTTCTCTCTCCTACTGTCCATGTTTCTATTTACTTTGGTTGCTTTTGCCTAAAATATAGGGTCATGAACATAGAAACTACAGAATATGAGAGCAGTTCATTTAGTAAATCTGTCCTTTATCCCAGACTACACTAAATAAAAGATGATTTGTCACTGCCCTGTGAAGAGAACATATCGAAAGGAACTACAGCCAAAGAGGTTATGGTATGTAGGAGCTGATATTTGATAAATTATTTCCATGAGGATGAAGTTCTGTGCTTCAAACTTGACTTTCAAAAGCAACCCACTTTAATATGAAGCTTTCTTTTATGTAACAGTAGCAATTGTAATTAACTGCAACATTTCATTGAACACTTATTACCTTGTTGCTACTCTCCTTAGTATGTTATTTACGTTAATTCAAACCTTGTGATACCTCTGAGCTTGCATGTCATTTCATTTAAGCCACACAATAACTACTAGCTGAATAGTAACATTTCCTCCATTTTATAGATGAGGAAACCGAGAGGTTAAATAACTTGTCCTAGTACATAGCTAGCTGATCAGGATTTAAGCTTATTGATCCTTTATCCTGTTCAACCAAGGGATAAAATGCATTCTCAGATCTCAGTCATCAATCTGTTCATAACTGTAACCAGTACATCTTGAAAGTTAGGAACTTTGCATGTTTATAGGAACCAAAAGACAGCTCAGAAGTGTACACACAGGCTTCAGAGTCCTAATCTTTTTCTCTCTTCCCCTTCCCCCCCCCCCCCCCCCCCCCCCCCCCCCCCCCCCCAGAGAAGAAGCTATAGGCAAGGTTATATTCTACAGGACACACACATCCAAATCCTAGTGACGGAGGGGGCAAACTTAAAAGGGACTGTAATTGTAGGGTATTTGTTAGCATAAGTAAAAACCCTTTGAAGAAAATGAATCTTGCGCCAAATCATCATTCAGCAAGCATGAGTATATGCTAAGTTCCTGGTATATGCCTAGTATAATGCTAAAACTCACAAAATGCCGTATTGCAAAGGCAAGTGGTTTCAGATTTTTCCCTCTATTAGTGCATATATATCATTCGGAACTGACAACATGACAAGATTTATTTACTTTAGATGCATCCCTCAGGCCCTGAACTCTTTTTTTTTTTTTTAAACCTTTCCAAGAACCAGAAATGCCACAAGGTTCATTTTACCCATGAGTCTATTTGTCTATTTGCAGGAACCTATTTGGAAGGGGAAAGATTGGGTCGTTTTTAAGTTAATCTCCCTAAGATCTCAGGACAGCACTGTAGTGTGATCTTGGAAGGGATTTTGGAGGAAGGGCTAATTTTTGCAAGTGCTCAATTACTAATTGTTTCCAGAGAGGCAGCTGGCAAGGCTCCAATGGTGGCATCAAAGCGAACAAGAAAATTAGTTTAGACAATGCAGGCTGGTAGTGTGTCACCTCTCCACATTTCCCGGGTAATAATTTGACCTGATTTTTGTGTGTAACTAGAGTGTCCACCATGGGGGTCTGCCAGAAGAGCTGGGCCAGAATTTTCTATATATGAAGATGAATTTGTCACAGTTGGGGATTTACCACATATAAGATGAAAGTTGGTTTTTTTTGTTTGCTCTTGCTTCATAAATTGCATTGGGATTACATTCTAAAACAGCTTCTGGACACATTGAAGAGACCTAAGGGATACAAACTCTCATGTATAGATAAGGGGGATGGGGCCCTCACAACTGGTGGCAGAGGTAATGCTGGAAACCGAAATTCCTAATTTCTCACCAATTTAGAGATGGAACTGTGTGGTGCACTAAAAAGATGTATGTATAGTACAGTTTCAAAGACATCGATATATGAGGAGTTTCCAATTTGGACTTGTAGGAATATCTTGTTTTACATGTGTTCTAAATTTGAGTTCTAAGTAATAACTAAGGTTAATATAGACAAATTATAGTCAACCTTCTTTAAAAAAATAGTATCAAATAAATATGTAGAGGGGAAAGGACCCTTGGATAGAATGTCCAACTCTAGGTAATTGAAGCATTGAGGAAATACCTCTCTTTTCATTCAGTGTTTTTTTGTTTTTGTTTTTTAAGATTTTATTTATTTGACAGAGAGAAACACAGCCAGAGAGGGAACACAAGCAGGGGGAGTGAGAGAGGGAGAATCAGGCTTCCCGCTGAGCAGGGAGCCCGATGTGGGACTTGATCCAGGGTCTCCTGGATCATGACCTGAGCCGAAGGCAGTCGTCCAACCAACTGAGCCACCCAGGCACCCCTCAGTGGTTTTCTTTAAAGAAAGATCCTCTGGGGCACCTCAGTGACTTGTGGGTTAAAGCCTCTGCCTTAGGCTCAGGTCATGATCTCAGGGTCATGGGGCTCTCTGCTCAGTAGGGATCCTGTTTCCTCCTTTCTCTCTGCCTGCCTTTCTGCCTACTTGTGATCACTCTCTCTGTCAAATAAATAAATAAAATCCTAAAAAAAATAGATCTTTTGATATTGAGTCCTAAAATTATTGCTAATATTTAGAGCAGTTCTTATGTGTCCAACGTTTCATTAAAGTGCTTTACAAACATAGCTCATGTAATCCTTACCAAAGCCTTAAGAGATTAGCAAACTAGCTCCATTTCACAGGTGAGGATTATGAAGCCAGAAAAAATTAAATAACTTGCCATGGCCACACTGGTGGCTCAGGTCATTAACTAATATCTCTCTGACTTCCGTCTTCCATATTCTTCAGTGTATACTGCCTCTCCTAAATCTGTATGCCAGTTTAGATACCATGTGCACAAAAATCTACGAATAACATAATTCCACTTGAGATAGTTTTTTTTTTAAAGATTTTATTTATTTATTTGACAGAGAGAGAGAGCAAAAGAGCAGGAACACAAGCAGGGGGAGTCACAGCAGGAGAAACAGGCTTCCCGCCTAGGAGGGAGCCCGACATAGGGCTCAATCCCAGGACCCTGGGATCATGACAAGAGCTGAATACAGAAGCCGAATATCTGAGTTACCCAGGTGTCCCCATTTGAGATAGTTTCTGAAGCAAAGTTATAGCACCGATTACTTGGAGCTTATCATGTTCCCTTTATTTTAACATTTTTTTATATTATTATTATTTCTTAATGTTCATGCAGGATTTCCAGAAATACATGTATGAATCCAGAGAAAGAAAAAGGGGAAGCGCTGAGAGTCATTAGTGATTTCACTGGATCATGGTTTAAATAAAGTCATCATGAAAGCACTTGAGAGTAAAGAGGAATGATGACAATAGTCATTTGGTGGTGTTTTTACATAGACATGGTTTCAGTATGTTGGGCCTGAGCACCAATTATAATGAAAAATGAAATTGTTTAGAAATTGTCTAAACTTGGTTTGAGGCAAGGTCTTGGTTTGTTATAAATATTCAGAATGAGCAGTTAAATCTGTTGCCATTTCATTTGCAGCCTTTCTATGTTCTACTCAGATGACCAGGAGTAATAACAATTAGAGCCTGTTGTTCAGTAGACTCTCCCCACTTAGTGACTAATTAAATTGCCTTTCAGGCTTTAGAGATGTTCACAATTAGAGGACTCCCCCAGTCAAAAAGTTAATCTTCTTCTTGATCTTTGCCTAATCTGACATATCCTTAAGCTTTCCAAACATGTAACGATGGCAGAAACCAAATAAAAGCAAATTCACACATTTACACAGTACCTTGACTGTTTTCTCGTGCATGTTGTCTAATACATGGTATCAATGTTATGTGTTGTTCAAAAAGAGGTAGATCTAGTTGTTCAAAAGACATACCATACACATATAACATATAGACACTTATAACAACGAAAAGCCACTCCAGTCCTTAATCCCTTGTTCAGATTTGTTCTGCATCTAAGCCAATGTTTCTGCATTTTGATTACACAAAAAAAAGTCAGCATTAAAAGTTGGAAACCAAGACTCTTTCCATCTTGACTGAGATGTAGGAGGAGGGGACTCAAAGAGTGCATCAGTTTTGGATCTGAGCTAATGTAATCAGTGACTTGATTTGTATTAAAAAAATGTAAATGTTGCATTGAAATCTGACTTGTCCTTTGAAAGGGAAAAGTACTTACTGAGAAATCTGCACTGACAGAACAAATCCTACTTGCAAAGTAGAAACCAATGTTGTTGGCTTGGGTAGATCTCAAGTCAGCTGTGAAATTTATAATCTTTTATCCATAAAATAGCTTCTCCTCTGAATGACAAAATTATTTTTGAGCTGGTGTTTGCCAAGTCTAAAGACAAAAGGCTCAGTGTGCACACCTGAGCACAGCTTCAGGCTGGCTTTTAAAGAGATAGTTGCTTTCTTAGCTGTCCCAGGTGCTGCTGTTCTGAATTGAACAGGGTGAATATTCCTTTAATAAGTGAGACATCATCTATTTTATTAGTAAAAGTCAAAAAGTATAATGACTTAAGGAGCAGACAGTGAATTCAGTGATGTTTGGCTCTCATTTTATAGCAAGTAATTTTTGTAGGGTGTCCCACTTTCAGTACTTTAAAGTTAATAGATCAATCTAGTTATTCAGTGATTAATTTGATTATCTTGTAAGACAAAAGACTGGAGTCTTCTTCTTGTTGGATATTCAGTTTAGAATTTAAAGTACCAG
This sequence comes from Spilogale gracilis, assembly GCA_004023965.1. Lineage (NCBI taxonomy): Eukaryota > Metazoa > Chordata > Mammalia > Carnivora > Mephitidae > Spilogale > Spilogale gracilis. Next base: position 51,328 of record PITA01002559.1, on the reverse strand, counting down.
TGATTCTAGAATAATCACCGTGTGTTAGGTGGCCAGTGCTTTTCTCTTGTCTCATTTAAAGAACACAATCATGAGGCAACAGGTAGGGGCCAGTTCATCCAAGAACAATCAAGGTGTGGTGTCAGTCTTACCATGGAAGAAGGAAAGGGTTATTTCCAAAAGCCCATTCTTGCAAAAAGGGACAGGAAACTGGGTAGACAGTTTGTTTCTTCTTTATAGCTCCCAAGGGGAAGAACACTGGGGATTCAGATCTGGAGGAGACTCTTTGTCATGTTTCCTGCAACAAAGCAGTTTGGATTTTGCAAAGCATGCACTTTTGTAATAATATTGAGAAACAAACCACAAATAGACTTTTTCATAAATTTGTGACCCATGGTTATTAGTATTTTCACTTGTCATTTGATATGAACTAATTTGGTAGCAAAAGAGATTTGGGGGTATTGATTTTTAAATATTGTTAATGATTTAAGATTTAAAACATTATGAATCTCTTGACCTGAATTTGTGACTTGAATCCTGAACATAACACATAATTTTTTTCTTATCTCCGGTATGTGTTTATTATATTGTTTAATTTTAAACCTACCTATTGAATCATCACTGGAATTGCATGAACTGATTAAAATAAGTGGCAAGTTTCCACTGTTTGATTTTTAGGGCCCTGGATATTTAATAAACCTGTTTATATTGGGTTTTTGAAGATTTGTTAATCATATATACCTTAATTTAGTTTCTTGGTTAAACTGTAGAGAAAAAATATTATTTAAATAAAAGTTGGTAGCACTTACTTCATTTTTTAAAAGGAATGAATCTCTCTTGGTCTCCAAAATCATATTTTAAACAGTCTTGTTTTGTCTGGTGATGATGTAGATACTAATTTTACTGAGTTAACTTTAAATACAATTGGGTCAACAAGTCCTTATATATTAATGAAGGATGAGTATGTATTTAGTGTTCACTGAACACTGGTAAGTACTTCCCATTTCATAAAGGTATCTTAGAACCCATTCTTTAGAATATAACATCTTATTAATAAAGAGAGGGCAATTTGGAGTGGTACAGAAAAATAGACTTTAATTAATAAGATCTGCTTCTGGAGCTCTGTAAAATTGCTTTCCTACACAGTGTAAGTACAGAGGGGCATTTTTGTTTTTATCTTACCTGTCTTCAAAGAGTGAAGAAGTCTCTGAACACCAGTGCTGAAAATGGCTTTAGTTGGCTCCTGGGGACTTGTGACTCATTGAATATAGAGTGTATACTACATATATCTATAGTTCATTACTATTACTACCTGTGCTTTCCTTGATGTTTGGAATATTTTCAGCTTCTGCTTAATCAAAGATAGTTCACATCTCCAGAGAGCCTAGAAAATGTTCAACCCTTTCAGCCTTTTCAGCTTATTTAATAGGCCACGTTGTCCTTGATCCTTATTGTATTCTGTCAAAAATTCACTTAATGTATGGAGTTCTGGGTACATTTTGGATTTGTCTCTCTAGGGTTTGGTTGACAATTTATTTCCATGTGCCAGGTCAGAAAAAGCATTCTGTCCAGGATAGATAACAGGAGAACACATTTTTCAGTTTCTATAATCATGATAAAGGTAACCTGCCTTCTCAATATGTCATATAATTTCTGCTGCATCTTAATAGATCTGTGGCTGCAGTCTTGTGTGTCAGGACTTTCAGTTAATTGGGATAAGTTATGTATGTTTACATTACTGTTAGTATCTACAAAATGGTATTTTCTCTCTAGCTGTGTAGACAAAGAATTCTTGTATTATAATTCTTGCGTTTGTTTGCAACGCAGGATTGCTAAAGAGGATGTAAAGGGGGTCAGAAGCTTCCAGTTAATATTTATGCTGGATATGCTTAATTAATATATTTCATAGTACAGTAAATGTTGAAATGTAAGTAGAATTATTTTTTACCTGATATATATATATATATAAAAAATCTAGAGGTGAATAGACCTCTGGCTTTTGAGATAATAATAATCAAGGTAAGGTGTCTTAACAATAATTTTTTGCTTAGTCACAAAAATGCCAATTTTTATGGCATAGTCCGCTTATTGAAAGCTTTCATTACTTATACTAAAATACACCTGAGAGGTTTACAGAGAATAATTATGCAGAAGTGTATAGGGCTGGCTAACTTGTGGAAGTCCAGAGATATAGACAGTCATGATGAACGCATGATAATGACTTAGGTTGGATGTTAAGAACAGAAAGCTGAAGAAGAGAAATGTGACCACCTAGAAATGTAATTAATAAATCTTTCATGAATTTCAATTTCTTTGTCAATTCAATACCAACCACACTCTCTTGGTATTGAGAAAACTAATAGGCATAGTTTTGCCAGAAACTCATCATTCTAAGTAACAGTCTTCCTTCCAAAAATGTTACTCTTTAATATATGTCTGTAATTCATGGATGGCTTTGTGAAAATTGAAGTGTGAAGTGACCATAAAGACTGCTGATGGCTGTGAATAAACAGCGTACTGTGGGGTGATAGAGCTTAGAGGGAAAAATGTAGACTGATTATTCCTCTTGCCCTTACTCCAGTGAGACATGAAGAGAACGATTTATAATAAGGCGCCTCAGAATTTTTGACCTATAGGTGTTCTAGACAAACTGAGTCCCGAAACTTTCCTTTGGACTCCAGATCAGTAAAACTTCTAACTATTAAGAAATGAGTATGTATTGAATGGATGGATGGATGGATGGATGGATGGAAGGATGGATGGATGGATATGATCCGGCAGACTGTAGCAAATAAGCAAATACACATCTATTTCTCAGATTGGCAACCGATATTCTGAACCGCTATTTCTCCCTGCTCCCTTTAAAATGCAATTAAAAATGCAAAGTAAAGGATACTTCTAAATATCTTAAGGACTGTAAGCCTCAAAAAAGGAATGTTCTCCTTCAAGCTGGCATCATGGGAGGCATATTCAGCCATTTGCCATTCCTCATGTGTAGAAGCAAACTATACCTTTAATTTGGGAGAATGTTTATTAAAACATACCACATTTATATAAAGCCCAAAGTTGATAATAGTATAACTTCCAGGTTTGCAAGTCAAAATGGCAATGCATTTTCCAAATTGGAAAATGAAGAATAGAATTCACCTTAATAGAGTTGGTCCTAGTAATTAATTGTCAACCAAGACATTCTTGACTTCTGGCATGGTAGATTTTATAATCTATAACCGTCAATAAAGATGACTGACAAAATTGTGCCTTGAATCCACAAGGAATCATTTGTTCCCCTTATGTATCAAGTGGTTAAATTCTTCTTTGTTTCAAGAATATAGAAAGCCCTATGGCTCTTAGTTCATTTCTGAAACTTTAATTAAAGTTATCTAAAGCAAAGTGGCTATTCATTATTGAAACACTGAAAACCTGAATCTCTGCAAAAAAGAATCATGGATTCATTCATTGATACTTGGGAATAGAAAGGAAAAAAATCCAAAGGAGATGGGCTCTGTTCTCTGTCACATAAATTCCAGATTGCGTTTTGGAGGGCAAAGAAAAATTAAAAAGAAAAGAAATCTTATTATAGTTATTAGTATTCCCTTTTCTCTATTCCATTGAAAACATAGTTTTCTGAGACTTGTCATCCTCAAAAGTCCTATTGTATTAATGGAAAAAAACACAAAAGAGATCTTTGGTAAGATCTTGTACTTGCAGAAGTTTAGATTTTGAATTCCTTAGAGAATGGATGTCTCATTCATGTTTATAAGTCTTCTGCTATCACCAATCACTTTGTCCTTGGCACTTGATACACACAGAACTAACAGAATTCAAAACACACAGGTGATGTACTACCTCCCCTTGATTCTTGAAGCTATCCATCTATATCCTTTTTCAATTCTCTAGTTCTCCTGTATTCCTGGATTAGGTCTTAGCAATCTCTGACATGCCACGGTAATTCCAGAGCTGCTACAGACTGGCTATGTAAAAGGCTGCAGGGTGCAGAGTGTCCTATAAATACATATAAAATATAAAGGAACCATTTAAAATATAAGTACAAATAATATGAAATAATATATAACTAATATAAAATACTATTTTTAAAAAATATTTTATTTATTTGACAGAGAGAAACACAGCCAGAGAGGGAACACAAGCAGCGGGAGTGATAGAGGGAGAAGCAGGCTTCCTGCCGAGTAGGGAGCCTAATACAGGACTCGAGTCTCCGGGATCATGACCTGAGCCGAAGGCAGTCGCTCAACCAACTGAGCCATCCAGGCGCCCCAAAATACTATTTTATCTTATAAAATGTATCATTTGCCTCCTGTAGAGGGAAAAAAATCTGCAATTGCCTTAACAGAGCCACCCACGTTGAGATTTCTAAATACAATTAAACAGTGTTAAGCAAATGGATTACCTCGTGATTAAATAAATAAATATTTAATATTGGGTAAATGTACAGCATTATGCTAAATCATGAGACCAAGCATATGTCCCCTAAAGCTAAACTGCCTGGATTCAGACCCTGGATCTAGATCACTTACTTGACCTCTCTGTGCTTGAATTCTGCATCTGTAACTACCTTTAATAATAGGTATTATTAATAAAATTACCTTAATAATAATATGTATGATTAATAAAATTACCTTTTCCACATTGATGTATTATTTAATGAGTTAGTATATTAAAAGCACCCAGAAAACTGTCTGTTGAGCACATGGTAAGTGCTACAGTGTCCTTACCATTATGGTGTAGATTCTGTTGCTGGTGAAAGTCATAAATTAAAAATGTCTTAAACAGAATAAAAATTTATTTGCCTCTCATATAAGAGTGTGATGCATAAAATCTGAACTCTAAGCAGTAAAATATGAATGAGGCTTTTCTCTGCAGAATTTTCAGAATTTTGTCTTTTGATTCTAATAACCCTAGGGGATTATCTTCAGGTGCTTGGTCCAAGGCAGATACTCTCATTGGAAAGGCAGGAGAAGGCCAGTTCCTTTTCAAGGGCATGGCTTGGAAGTGCCATCAGTTTTGCTTATTTCTTATTGTCCAGAACTTGGCTACATAGCCACTTAGCTTTTCAGGACTGATTGGAAAATTCTTTGTATATATTGCGTGGCCATGGGCCCAGCTCAAACTTTTGTCATCTGTGCAATGGACGTGAAAGTTTATCTGGGAAATACTGTCTCTGCTCACTCCATGTGGATTTATCTGTGGCTTTCTTACCTACAGCAGGTAGATTGTTGTGCTGATTTTCTATATTACACTCAAATACATGGAAGAAAAGGACCTTTGCATTTTTCAGACGTATGAACATAAATAACTCAAACCACTATTTATAATTAAGTTACTTATGGCGTCACTAGAATCAGTGGTCTAACCCATTTATTTAACCCAACTTTCATGCTTAACTGACTTAAAAAAAATCTTTCATTTTTATTAACATATAATGTTAAATGACATTTTTAAACTTCAAAGCCCACAGTTCCCTTGTTAATATTAGTAACTTTCTTGATTTCTTTTTAGCTTACAAATATGCATTAAAGCTATTGACTCTTTCATAGAATAACTACTCTGATTTCCTTCCTTCCTTTCCTTCCTTTATCTTTCTCTCTTTCCCTTCCTTCGCTCCCTTCCCTCCCTCCCTCTTTTTCTCCCTTCCTCCCTCTCTCTGCCTGCCTGCCTGCCTTCCTTCCTTCCTTCCTTCCTTCCTTCCCTCCTCTCTCTTTCTCTCTTTCTTTTCTTCTGTCTCTAGCCCAGCTCCTTTCTAAAGTAATGTTGTTTCTTGCCTTCTTCCTTGTTATCTCATTTCATATTTCGAGTTAGGTAATATATAAACTTCCCAAATGGGCATTTGGAAGGCTCTGTTCTAGGATTCGTTATGGTGATAGGAGTTTGATCCTTGGTCTTCTTTAATTACCTTCATATTTCTTTGAAATCCATTACTTGACTTTTTCTTCCCTAAGCTCTAATTTCAGAAGCCTTAGATTTGTTCGTAAAGGCTTAATGGATTATAGATTGTTTATTAGCCTAAGGAAATACGTTTTATTTAAAACATAGACATTTCAAACGGACTGGAGCAAAGTAGATCAGCAAGTTAGTTAGACAATTTTTTATTGATTTTTATGGCTGTACAGGTTAACCATTTTTCTTTCATCTTTTTAAAAATAGGGAATAAGTTGAAGTAGTAAGAAACTCATTTTTTTTTCAAAATGAGAACTTCTTATTCGTACTATGTACTGAATATGATTTACTTATTGAAATTATAATAGAATAATGAGCTACTAAGTAGAAACTAAATAGTTGAAGAAACACATGCAGACTTACCAAACTTTACCCAAGGGGAAAAAATATACCAATTCCTCAGGAAAAATGAAGATTTTTCAAGTACTGAATTTGAAGTTAGTGTTTTTATTGTTTGTTTATTTTTAACATTGGGCAGTGATCAGGATATTAAAACATCTTTAGCATTATTTCATTCTATAAATGAGATCTGTACAAATCTGCTGGAGAGCACTGGATGCAGATGTGGAATAAACATACTCTTAATGCATTATCAATAGAGCCAATATACAGCAGACAACAGATTTCTAGCTGATGTAGAAATTCAACCCTCCTGTATATTACAGTTTTCCTACTTTGGAAATGAATTGAAAAGGAAGAAAGGATACAATTGTATAAAGCCAGAAGTGTGAAATCTTGCATATTTGTGTGTGTGTGTGCGCGTGTGTGTGTGTGTGTGCGTGTGTGTGTGTGTTTGTGTATGCCATTTCCCGAATGGGTCTACATGATTACGTAGCCCTGTTACCCAAAATGCTAGCTCAGGGTCAGATCAATTTTGAACATAATGAAAGGATGGTGTTTTCTCCTGCATTATGCCAATATCTTTTAAAAATTTCATATCTACAGAAGACAGGATCATTACATTTGGAAAGTGGACATTCTACCCATAGAGAGCATGTATTATGGGAAATAAATGTTCATTTCAGAAGGAAAGTTTGAGTGACTTTGTTTAGCAGCAGAGACACCCCTTAGTCATAAAAATCTGTTTTTAAGGTTCTTGCAGGAGGCAGGAAATACATCCACAGACAACTAAGCTACATTCATTTCCCAAATAGTATGTGTAGAATAAGGAATTGTAAGTAGATTATGTAACAAATTATTGAAGTGGTATACTCCACAAAAATTTTAGAAGCTAGATCTGAGGAACTATTCAATAGAAGGGTACTTGCTTATTGAGAGGAGAATTTCTCTCTTGGGGAGAAAAGTGGCAGGTGAAATAGTTTTTCAGGTTCTATGGATATTTTAAGTTGGTGATTTAGCAAGTTGGTCTATAAAGAACTTCATAAATTTGAAGGAGGAACTGCAAAAGGCTAACAGGAATCTGTTTACTTGATTACTAGCCTGGGTTTCTGTATAATTTTTAGGTTTTCTCACTGAAGATGTCCCTGTGATTTCACAACAAATGTTCAAGAAAAATGTAACATATCAAAACTGAGGCACATTTTCCTGTAGAATAGTGTTGCTTAGAATATGAAAGTCAGGAAAAGAGTACCAATAAATGTCTAAATATTTAACTATTTCTATTCTGTTTGTGTTAATTTTTTTGGTTATTTCCTCCTTGAGAAACCTGTGCCTTAAAAGAAACAACATTATTTTTTGTGGTAAAGGCATTGGGAACTTGAAGAAAGGCATCAAAGAGGAGACTTGCCGTAACCCTTTGTTTTAGTTCTTTGCCACTTCAGCCCTGTGGCAACTAGATCACTGAATCAGTTGTCATTTCAAGATCACCTTTTTCTATTAATTCCAACACTGGTATAAAATTAGGCTTATTAAGAAAGACTAAAGAATTGAAATACGCTAATCAAGAAAGGGGGAGCTTGAGGAAAAAAACTACCTCTGAGCCACACTGGAGTATTTGATTCTCTGAGCAAGTCAAGTGCCTGGTTTTTGTTTCCTCAAATCCTTTGCCCATTTTGCCATTAGATATGATTGAACTCTTCATCATCCTTCAAGACCCATTTGAAATTGTTATCTATCTATGTATCTATCTATCTATCTATCTATCTATGCATACACACATATAAATATGAATATGCAATATTTCACACTTCTGGCTTTATACAATTGTATCCTATCCAACTGCAGGGAAAAAAAATACCCATCTGTGCCTAGGTCAATAGTTTATATAACCATTATAATCATTTCACTTGGCAGTTTTAATTATTCTTTTACAGTATATCTAGTTATCCCAGGAACTAGTCAGATCTCAATGAAATTACCACCAGGTTTCTCTTGGTTCTTGACAAGTGAGGATCCTTCTGTGAGGTGTCAGAGTAGAATGGAAAGAGAATGCAAACTTTGAAATAAGACAAACCTGCATTTGAACTTGAGTCATATTTACTTTGGGCAAATTATGTATCATTTAGCTGAGCTTTAGTTCTCTTACCTGTCAAATAGAGACAATGAAATATATTTTACTAGGTAGCTCTGTGAATTAAGAGAGGAACTTATAGCAATTAAGAGAGGAACTTATAGCAAAGTTGTATGGATGAGTGACAGAAGCTTGGAATCCTTTATAATAGTTCTATAATGAAATGTAATCAATCTATAATTTATCTAAAATGATTGTGTGTCAACTAGGCATGAAACCTAAGCATCTTCATATAGTCACACTTCTTCGTATAGTCACAATGAGTATTGCCAACATGAAACAGAAACACAAAATGTGGTTTTTTTTTAGTCATATAACGTGCAGGCAAAGTACTTCTAGTAGTTAATATATTTTGTCAAATCTAAATTTTACACATCCATAGCCAGGGCTGGACCAAACAGTAATCCCCAGGAAACCATTTCTCTTTCATATTTTTCTGGAGTTTTGCTGCTGTCCTCTCCTTCTCAATTCCTAGAAATGCTGTCCACTGAGGAAGATCACCTAGTTACAGCATCTGGAGTGATGGCTTTTATAAAGCAGTGATTCTGTGTTTTGCATATGCTGGCAGTTAAGACAGATTTAAAGGTGTTGCTCTAGTCAAATAAATTTAGGGTGAAGTCTAGGGAAATTACTCTGATAAACTAGTGAATCTTTTTACGAGTAAGTGCAGGTTTGTCCTCTCTCCCAATTGCCTTCCAGTACAATAAAATTTTAAGATTTGTTATTTGTGAAGCGGTCTGCACTGCGGTTTTGTGAGAAATCCCCTTATGACCACTGACTCGCTCACTCTTTATCGGAGTAATCCTCCTCTTCATTGAAATTTCCAGTTATTTCTGTCAGATTGCCTTTTGAAGTAAGTCAGTCTATAAATCTCCCAAAAGACTGTCTGGAATTTGGTAAATTAAGCAATGAAAGAATAAAACAAAATTCAGACCTACATTTGTGAAAGGCATTTTGTAGGACAAGGTGGAATTCAACAGTATTGGGGTGCAGGTTCAAATTTATTTTATTGCTTATATTCTTTCTATTTTATGTAATTGCATTAGTGAACAAATCTTTTTCTCACAATGGTAGTATTGAACAACTATGTACTATTTCTCGTTATTTTGTGATTTTTCCATTTAATATTAGGTACAGGAAATACAGAAAATATGACAATCTTAACTAATGACCTTCCATTTTAAACATATTTGCCCTGAGTCTTTTTCCTAGGAGTGGGGAGGGATTTTTATTGGTCTATACAAGCTCTCATGCTCCTTATAATCAAAGTACAAATTTAGGAGATGGTCATCTGCATTAATGGTGTGTTTTATAATATTGATCCAAAGTTTAGCAGAAATTATGAGATTCAGACCCAATATTAATTGACACCACCTGCTCTTGTACCTCGTGAAGGATAGGGAGACAGACAATTGGGGCATGAGAAACAGAAACACAAAATGTGTTTTTTCTAGTCATATAACGTACAGGCAAAGTACTTCTAGTAGTTAATATATTTTGTCAAATCTAAATTTTACACATCCATAGCCAGGGCTGGACCAAACAGTAATTCCCAGGAAACCATTTCTCTTTCATATTTTTCTGGAGTTTTGCTGCTGTCCTCTCCTTCATCAATTCCTAGGGATAAAGTTTTCCTTGGGAAGACAGGAGGTTTAAATCTTCCCACAAGAACTTGTGTATTAAAGGGACTCTTCTGAAATGGAATGGATTTACTATACCAACTTCCTCTTTTCAGTGATCAGTACTGATGCTCTTTTGGTAAGCTCTCTTGATGCATGTTACTTATCAAAGCAGAGATCAGCCTGCCACCATCTCACCACCACCCCTCCCCTCACTGGATCAGATATCCCATCCCTCCTGGATGCTTTCTTTTTTTTAATGCAAAAAATAATGCCAGCCTTGAGATGGCATGTTCTCTTGCTCATCAGGCTGCCCCATCCTGCAGTCCCGCCAGCGTGAGGCGGTCTCACCTCTCCGGGGAGGGGGGGGGGAGCCTGGCCATCTTAGCAACTCAGAGATGAGAAGATGGGGAGACTTCGAAGAAACCAGCAGATACTGGGATAGGAAAGAGAAAGAATTCGGGAGAAGCAATACTTTGACATACTTTGTTTGGTAGCAGGTATGGGTACAAGGGGTTCCTGAGCAGGGCTCATGTCCCGGGTTCCGTTCAGCCATGTGAAAAGACCCACACTGGCACTGGTAGTCCAAGGGAACCATCCAGGTGAGCTCAGCCAGAACACACTGATTTCCAGGCTAGCGTTCCTTTCATCCTTGGCCTTTTCTCAGTGGGCTTCCCTATGACCTTTCCCTGGAGCTTGAGGCCAGTAGCTCTTTTTAATTCTGCCAAAACCTGGTTATTAGGAATGGCTAGTCCGCTCTTGTAGTCCCCAATGACCTGTAACTTTTTGTTGCTTTTCATTGCCAAGTTCTTCTGAGTCAGTCCCTTGCTCTGCGAACCCTGCTGGATTACCTTTGCCCACCTCCAGGGTATCCGGTCATGGTGCAGCTTCTCAGCTTGGATGTGTTATTGGTGATCGACTGTTATTGGTTCTGGCCAACAGCCTGTTTCTTGGAAGTCTCCCCATCTTCTCATCTCTGAGTTGCTAAGATGGCCTGCTTTGACTTGGCCTGGGTGGCTGTTGGGCTCTTTTTTCACAAGCAATACCACCGTGTCCCAGTTGTTCTCAGCCACGGTGGAGGGGCAGGTCCCACGTGGTTCATCTGGTTGCTCCGTGGCAGCTGCTCGAGCCCCCTTCCTGGATATGTTCTTGTTTGATCTTTCCCCTTCACAGTGAGCTTCATCAGGATGAGGACAGTACCTTATCCAACTTGTCCTCAGTTGTCAGCATATGGTGAATCCTTATTTGATGAACGTATGAATGAATAAGGTAATATTTGCTATCTAAGTTTATTTTTATAACAGAATACAAAACATTATAAGAGAAATCTGTAAAATGTCTTTGTTGTCACTCTTTCCAGATACTGTCAATACACTTGCTGTTGTTATTATTGTTGAAGTAAGCATAGTGGAAATATGCATTTCAAGGAAAGGAGGATTAGACATAATGTACATTTGCTGTTCAGATAGTTGGCTGCTAACATAGACCGTTTTGTCACTCTCTGAAGTATTGTAGATTAATTATTTTGCTCTCATTTTACTGCATAAAATGACATATTCGGTGGAAATGGCTCTAACGTCAAGAAACTCATTTGAAAAGTTATCAGAGGGTCCAAATGGATGCTATTCTTTTAGGAAGTCACCGAGGATTCTACACACTCACTACAAAGATACTGATGCTACTCAGCGAGGTTTTAGAATTCTCTGCTTCTGATGTCAGAGCAGAACCAAGTTATTAAATGCTTAGGAAATCAGTTGCACTTCTGTGGACACAGATTTTTCTTATCCCACTCAGGTTACTGTGAGAAATGGGAAAGTAAAAAAGTAGAGGAAACCTTCCCAGTAGCCACACAGCCAGGCATTGGAAAGAACTAGAGCATGAACATGATTTAGCAAATATCATTGCCAATTAAATGAACTGGTCATTTCAGCATCTTCTTTTACCTCAGAGAGGGCATTTTCGGGTGGCTCATCTCACTGTCCCTCTGATTTCTGATGGTGTACTTCTCTTTCTAATGACCTCACTTATTCCTGCTGACTTCTCATTTCCTCTATTGCCTCTTCTCTATTTCTCCTTTGCTTATACCATTGTATTGTATCTCCTCAAGAGACAGTCTCATTGGAGTCAATATATAGAATTCAAGCAGATGGAGTTTCTTTGCCATTTGCTTCATAGAGCCTTGCCTCCCTTGTTTCTTCCCTGCGGAGGGTTACCTCAACCTATTGTGTAGTGTATTTGTATAATCTCTCCTAGACAGGACTGGTATATTGTGCACAAGGAATCCCTGTAGCCACTTCCCTCAGACAAGTTTGTGAATATGGAAGGTATTTTGAGTTGAGGACTGTCTCTGGTGTGTATATATATAATTATATGTATATTAATACATACACACACATACATACACACATATGTTTTTGTAGCTGCTTAGAGCTTTTGATCAGAATGGTCAGAGAGATGGAGAAGATGTAAGACTCTGAAGTCTGGAGTGAAGAGCAGGAACTGAGGCAACTTAGATGTGGGGCAGTGAGGCTGGCTTGGAGATGAGAGGAATTGGGTAGAGAAGGACATAAGTCTTTCAGAGGCGGAGAAAGCCAGAAATATTTGAGACCCAAATGAGCGTAGAAACTGAAAGACGTAGGATATTCACACTTAGGAGACAGATGGTGGCTCTTTGTGTTGTCTTCAGCTGGTTTTTATTCCTTTAAGTGGCAGTCACCTTGCTTTGTATCGAGCCAGCTCAGTTCCCTCCACAAATATTTACTGAGGTGTCCCCTTCTATTCCAGGCAACGCGCTTCTCTCTTTTATTCACTGCCTATAGTTCTAAATGACTTAAGATAAAAAGTATGAATCAAATCCAAGTTTAATGGATCAAACTTTGGCATCACTGAGACTATGTAGGAGTCAATCAAAGGAGAGGTTCCACAGGCAGTCAGAGGCACGCTCTAAATACGTCTGAGCACTGGTAGCTTCTTCGTGACCAATTTCAAAGTGTCTGCTTTGAAGAGAACAATATTCATTTTGATCTGTAAGTTCTGGTATGTTTCATGAGTAAAAAATCTGTCATATTACTTTTTTAAAAGATTTTATTTATTCAGTTGAGAGGAGCATGTGTGCACAGGAGCAGGGAGAGGGGCAGAGGGAGGAGGAGACTCCCCACTGAGCAGGGATCCCAAAGTGGGGCTCGATCCCATGACTCCGCAGTCATGACCTGAGCTGAAGGCAGCCGCCTCACCAACTGAGCCACCCAGGTGCCCCTACCCAGAACTCTTGATTGCTTTTCTGAACTGGGGACATCAGGTCTGACGGTGAGGTTGTGATCAGTTCTGACCGAGCGATGGAACCTACCTTTAGATTTTTATTAGTGTATTTCAGAACTTGTTAAAGGTTGAAAATGACTGGTAATGCTTTAAATTAGAAATCAGCAATTTTTATTTTCTTTAAAAGGGCCAGAGAGTAAATGTTTTAGGCTTAGAGGCCATAGATCACTCCACTCTGCTATTGGATGCTTAGATGCAAGAACCACCACAGATGATATTTAAGTGATATTTAAATGAGCAGGCATGGCTGTGTTCTAATATAACTTTGCTTATGGACACTGAAATGTTACTATTACATAGCTTTCACACCTCACAGAATGTTTTTTCTTTCTTTTCAATGATTTAAAATTGTCAAAATCCTTCTACGCTCACTAGCAATGCAAAAAGCGGAGATGGTTTACTCCATGACCTTAGTTTGCTCACCTTTGACTTGAATGAGGGCACTAGCATTGGGGCTCTCCCACATGGAAAGCTGGTAGCCTGCAGAGTGACTGCAGGGCTGGGGCAGCTTCCAGGAGCCATGCTGTGAGGGAGCTATCTGCAGTTCTGGTGTAAAGCATTTCAAGAGTCCCATTAAGGTTTAATAAGCTGGCAACAGAGCAACAATGCTGTGTGTTAGAACCTTCTATAGCTGCTGTGAAAATGCTTACTCAAGTCTTTCAGAAGCCCCTTTGTTTAGATGGAATGGGGTGCTAGAATTTATTTCTTTGGTCACTTAAGTTCCTGTACACACCAACTATGCTTGCTGTTTTCTTCCTTTTTTTTAAACTTTAAAGACTTTATTTATTTATTTGACGGAGAGAAACACAGCAAGAGAGGGAACACAAGCAGGGGGTGTGAGAGAGGGAGAAGCAGGCTTCCCGCCGAGCAGGGAGCCCAATGTAGGGCTTGATCCCGGGTCTCCGGGATCATGACCTGAGCCGAAGGCATATGTTTAATGATGGAGCCATCCAGGTGCCCCAATCTTTGCCATTTTCAAACAAAAGTCAGCTAGAATTTATTTAGACACTTTGCTCTTATGGAAGAAGTATCAGAACAATATGTCTGAGAGAGCAGGATATGCATTTCTTGAAAATTCGGCAGGCCTATGGCATGCTTAAATTACTTCAAGCTGGTACTGGGGTCATTCCTGTGTGACTCATAGGAGGATAGCCTTTCCGGGGGTTCCTGACTTCCAGGGATAAATGCCTCTCTAGAGGTAGGTCTGTGGGTCACAAAGGCCGTGTTGAACATATGGTCAACTTGTTTTTTCTCCTTGGCAAAGTATGACCTGTTTAATTATTTCTCCAAGTCTGGCCAAATGCCCCTTTTTGCCTCGCATAGAATGGGTGCCCAAGCAAGCAATTTAAGCCAAAACATTCCTCATTTTAAAGTAGTTCCTCCTATTTCATTTTGGTATGTGAAGGTGAAGAATGTTTTAATACATACATGAATCTGGGAAAGCAAAGCAAAACAAAACAGGATTATTTGCTGAAACTGTTTACTTTCTGGAAGTAGGAAAAGCACACAAGCCATTGTTTCCTAATATAAGATTTTTACCCCTTAATTCAGAACCTTATTTATTTATTTTTTCCCCTTCAGTGTGGGACATCCAGCTCCTGGAGCAAAATGAAAAATCCCTTTCCCTCCTACAATAAGTATACACTGGCATGATTACACTGGAGGGCTTCTCTCTGCTGTCTTTCTAGAAATAGGAATATTCTGGTGTCATATGGTTACATTACAGCCACATTCGGCTGGTAATCATACCTCAGCTTCAGGCCAATGAGCCCTGAGATAAAATGCAGCCCCAGAAAGTGTTCTTGTGCCTCATTTGGAGAAAGTGCTCATTAGTCAGTCAGACTGTCAGCTGGGTGAGACAAAGCACCTTCTAAACCGCTGCATGCGTTTCTTGGCTCCTCTCTTTGTCCAGAGGAGATCTGATTTTGCTAGTGTTGTTTATTTCTTTAAAAACTAAATCTACACTGAAAAAATGAAATAATGTAAAATAAATAAAATAAAAACAAAACAAAACAAAAAAACTAAATCTATTTCTCTCTTGCTCCAAACTAGCATTCTTGACTCCAAAGCAATCGAAAGCAATAGATTATCAGGCACCCACAAGGCAGCCTCCTTACTTCTCTGCTTTACAGGGAGCTTGTGGAGCCTGTGTCTTCCCCTCCTTCAGTGAGATCCCCTTGCCCTACTGGTTTGACAACCCAGGCAACTAGCATTGTCTTACTATCTTCCTGCAGACATTGTTTTCTCCGTTATTAATCAGAAGGAATGTTCACATAGGACAATTTTAATGATTACAATCAAGCACAGGCCTGATATTATGCTTATAAGTTATATCAAGGAACCACTCATACTTTTTAAAGACAATGTTTGGAGGCAAGTGTGACCCTTAAACATCTTTATTTTCTTGCTCTCTTGTTACCTACTGAACAACTCCTGCAAAGCTAACCCAAATGAATAAATTGTATTCAGTAGTTCATGAAAAAGGTCTTCTTCAATTTTGGATAAAGTACTAGGTAAATGAAATAATTAAGTGCCGTCTGAACTTTTTTGGGAGGAGGAAAGAAGCGCTGCTTATTTGCCATTAATTGTCTTGCATCAATCAGTTTTTCTGGTTGATTTTTCCTTCTTTGGTTCTAAATGTGAATTTTGAGAGTTTATGCTTTTCTACGCATGTGCGCATTAGGGAAAATATCTGGTACTATTTCTTCAGAACAAATCTGAAAACTGTTTTCTCAGTATTGTCCTTAATTATCTTCCTTTATTGTCTTCTAAAACCATCTTCCAATTCTATTTAAAAAGTAATTTTTAATAGTTTCTCAGCATATAGGTACTAATAATAACTGGGTTGGCTCAGGAAACATTGCCATTTGTGGTTTAGAATTCTGAATATGTATGCCTCCACCAGAAAGGATGAATATCCAACTTTTGTAGCAACATGGACTGGATTGGAAGAGATTATGCTGAGTGAAAGAAGACAAGTAGAGAAAGCCAAGTATCATATGGTTTCACTTACTTGTGGTGCATCAGGGGTAATATAGAGGACAGTTGGAGAACGAAAAGAAATGGGAAGTAGGGTAATTCAGGGAGGGAAACAAAACATAAGAGACTTTGGACTCAGAAACAAACTGAGGGTCTTGGAGGGAAGGGGTGGGGGGATGGGAGACCTGGTGGTGGGTACTGAGGGCACCTATTGCATGGAGCACTGGGTGTGGGGCATAAACAATGAATCTTGGAATGCTGAAAAAATAAAAAAATAATAAAAAAGCTAATAGAGAATAAATAAATAAGTAGAACAAAAAAAGAATTTTGAATATTGCCTTTTTTCTTTTAAAATTTAATGAATTTGCCAAAGGTTAACTGATTATGGAATGTACAGATATCATATTTTCTTCCTGTGCACTGAATTCAAGTGTCCTGATTCTATTTGGAATCAATAGCAGTGTGATGCTATATGTTTTATAGATAATTAATTTATATACATGGCTATTTATAAGTTATATAAATGTGTTTGTAATGCATATATTTGCAATATGTATTTCAGTTTAATTTAAGACCTGATTAATTAACTCTGCCCTGAAAATTCATAGCTAATATTAAATTGCATTTAGAATTATAGTGAAATGACACTTACTTTATGAAGCAGGAAAGAAGCCAAATAATATAGAGTTTTGGCAAATACATCAAAACAGTTCCTGGTTTCTAATAAGATGTCTCTTCTGTCAGTCTTGATTTATATCACATACTAATATAAAAGGACAGTAGTGAATGAGTGAGGATTTCTGTGGAGAATAATCCTGGAGGAGGGAGAGCAACACGTTGCTGGCACCAATTACATGTCTGTCCTAGGGGAGAACTCACCATCGTAGGGAAAATGAAGCTACCCAGTCAAGCACAGGCCTGATATTATGCCTTTAGACATCTTTCTTGCATTGTGAGAAAGACATATGCCAATCATTTTTCTCCCCCCCCAGTTATGTCTTCAATAAATAATAATGTGCAAAACTTCAACTTATTTGATGATCAATCCCTGGCTTTTTAACCTCAACTTGAGAGCTCTGCTGAGTTGTACATTCATTATTCCTTCATAACTTCTTAGCAATTAGCTCTGTTCCACTGTACTCAATCTACTTCAATTCAACATCTCCAAAACCAAACTTTCTCTTCAGTTCTGTGTCACCTTCTACATCCCCTTTCTCAAAGTACTGACAATCACCACTAGGTCACCAAAGTCAGAAATCCAGTCATTGTCCTAGATTTCTCACCTTTCTTACTTCTCTCAAAGCTCCTCCATCACTGACTCTTGTCTGTGGTCTTTGCTCAAAATTTCTTCACCGGCCTCTCCTCATTCTGCCCTTGACTGTTTAAGTTTAGGAATCTGTTTCTTCTCACTGGAATTGGTGCAGTCACTTCCCTAAAAGGTATTCTTTCTACAGTTTTATGCCACTCTGAATCATCCTTATGTCTTTATTGTGGAGTTCTCACCTCATCGGTATTGGTATTTGGAGCTAGGCCATTCTGATTTGTACATTGTATGGTGTCCAACGGTATTCCTGGCCTCCATCCTCTTGGTGCCAGTAGCACTTCTCTCCCAGCTGTAACAACCAAAACTGTTTTCAGACATTGTTAAATGTTCCCTGGGAGCAAAATTGCCCCCGACTTAGCAATTACTGCTTTAGTCCCATTATTAAATACAATTCCTAGCAGATAACTATTCAGGAAGTGTTTGATGAAAAGTTCATTGATATGATGCAACATAATTGCATACTGTTTAAACGTCCCAGAGAAAGATTTCTTTGAGTTTTTGTTTGGACTGGACATCAAGTAAATCTTCAAACGCATATTTTAGTCTCATACCAATAATCTATATTGTTATTTTAGTCACCACTTCCCTCTTTGTTGTGTCTGTACCTCACCTACCTTTACCGTTCAGGGCGCTTATTCCAACATTTTATAAGATCTTTTATAGATCAATGTATCAGGAAATGATAGTCTGGGAATACTTGTGGGTCATCAAAGGAAAAAATTTAATACGTATGAAATAATTAATACTGCTTCTTAAATGAATAAAACAAGCCATAACTTATGGGAAATCGAATCTTCTTATCAGCAACAAGCACTTATTTTCATTTGTTTAATATGTAGTTTTATCTACCGTGTGGTAGACTATGAGAATGATAACATTTGGAAACAGAGACCAGACCCTTTCATTATAATCCATCTGTGCCAATGAAGACTGTGTCTTACAGTCACATAGTAGAAAGCAAATTTATATTGAGACATGCTGTAGTTAGTCATCTTCCTGCTGTTGAAGCTTCTAACTTAGACAAATAAGGTTTAATGATATTCAGACCATGTGAGCTCTGAGCACTGTCAAGAAAAAAAAAAAAACACATTTCTTCAAATACTGGTTAACATCTAAAATAAAAATTATGTAAACACCCTCTTGGAAAACAGCAATAGCAAATCTTTATCCATTGTTACTTCCCTTCCCCCATAATATTTTCCATGCTTACTGATACTGAAGACATTAAAAACCATAGTGAAAAATTAAATATACATTCATTACTATTTTGGGGGAAGAATGTAAAAAGAAAAGACATTATATGATTAATTTTCAACTCAGGAAAGTATAGAAATGATATGAAATGTGGGACATAAGTGCACAGTATATGTAGGTACCAAATAACCCAGTTACCTGGATTATTTTTATTAGGTTTTATATACTTGTTCTAAAAAGTAGTGAGGCTTTAGCTTAATGAAATGATAAGGTGAAGTAGTTGATAAGATAATACATATCGGTGATCATAATTTTTAGAATTTTGTAAATCGAAAAATAACTTCATTAAAACATAAGAAGTTCTGTTCATCAATCCTTTGCATTTAAATGCCAAAATCAACATAAGTTAATGTACAATGATGGTGATGTTGAGAAGTGGTAGAAGCAGAAGTAGCAACAGCAATGAGATTATTACAAAATGCCACGCTATTTCTTAGGGGCTAAAAATAATTTCCCAATTATCAAGAGAACACTGAATTTTAGACTCTAATTTTATCTTAATACTTCTCAGATAATGTGAATTCACATATATTTATAGGAACCCTTTGAAGTATCTCTTCAATTATACAGCAGTCGTTCTTCCTCAGGATTTTGTAATGTATTCACAGAGATAACAACAGGATGTAAGAAATTTTTCTAGTTTTTGTTTTGTTTTGTTTTATGTCCTATGGTTTAGTGTGTGGCTGGTGCTTGTGGTTTATCAGTTCATCTTCTACCCTTTTGGATAACATTTATGGCACATTTATACATTAGGGTATTCTGTATTATCTGGTTGATTCCTTCCATTACGAGATCACTAGTTAGATGCTTTCCATGTGTTTTGTTTGTTTGTTTGTTTTGTTTTGTTTTGTTTTGTTTTTTTACTGGGGATAGAACTTTCTGAAGGTAACTTTTGGTTAAAATTTTCCATGTTATTTTTCGTTAACAGTTGCAAGTTCAGAGTTTTTCATTGTATCATGCATTCCTGTTTTTCAAGCTGTTTCAGTTGCTTTTGTTTACTGAGATGTGAGCTATATGGTTAGTTTCGAAATTCTTTTTATATGGGTTTTCCTGTAAGTGAAGGACTTAAAAATATGTAATGCCCTAGCAAGTGGATGTGAGTAAAATGAACACCAAATTTATAGAAATGTTTCATAAAGTTAAATTTCATAAAGTTATTTTATATATTGAAACTTTTAAATTATTACCTTCTTTTTGAAAGATATTTTAAAAATATCTTTTATTTTGTTACAAAATATAAAATATTATATAAAACAACAATCTCTTGCCTCATCCTCTAGATTCTCGTATGTCAAGTGGAAAGAAGCATGTTAGATGCAGCAAGAGGCTAGAATTCTGTTGGTGGGTAAGAACTGAATGGAAAGAAAGCAGTGAGTGACTACAGTGTACTCTGTGATAGGCTCTACTAGGTGCTGGGGATATGATGGAGAAAAGAAGATAGTCTTGGTTCTTACGGAGTGTATACTCATTGTGGGAGACAGCCATTATAAAAAAAATCAAAATACTTAGCAATTTAAAAACCATCATAATTGTCAAAGAAGAAGAACTTAGGGTGCTATAAAGTTACATAATAGGAGACTTTGATCTCATGGGGGAGGCCAGCAAAGGCTTCTGTAGAGGAGTGCCATTTAAAGTGTGATATGTTGGGTGTATAGAAGCTCAGTTAGGCAAAGAGGGAAGAAGTCTTGGATGAGAAAGTCCCAGTTGATGGTCTAGCACAGACACAAGCCTTGAGGCATTGGAAGAAAGAATTCTATAAGGAACAAAAGTGTTCTTGTTATCCTTCATCAATAGCTCTGAATCCTGCAATGTTGCTGCATCAGTACTCTATCAAATGATCACTGTGATTTCCAAGGGACGACACTCAGTTTTGCATATGCAGTGAAAGCTCAGTACCACAGCGACCCATACTACCACTTGTTGTGTATCCCTTATGGTTCCTTTTTTTGTTTTGGGGAGGAAAGGATGGAAAACACTTGTCTTAAAAACTTACTCTGATCAGAAGTAGAAAAAGGAAAGAGAGGCAAAGAAAGAGTAGAGCAAGAGGGATGGAAGGAGGAAGAGTGTAAGGTACTTGCCGAGAGTTGTTCAAATCCAGCCTTGGGGACAATAAGCCTGGAGTTTCTGATGAACCCAGAGAAGAAGACAGGCTCTGTTAATAGGAGCCACTGGTGATGTCTGCTGAGGTATTTGGACATAAACTGTGGGTATTACCAAGGAGAGCATACATTAAATCATAAGCTCTGGTTCTAGACTCAAATATATGGCCGTTATGTATAACGTAAAGGGAAGAAACTTAAAAGAAAAATCATCACACATATATAGGACACCAGATATCCTTCCCTTTAAGAAGTAACTGGCACTTTATTAAGTAAAGACTGCATTCTTCAGGCTTCATAAAGGACACCCAATGTTAAATTCAGCTTCCTTGTATACACTAAAATCTTAAATTCTGTACCAGAAAAGGAAGTATTATTTCACTTTGTCAGGTGTGTTTTATATTTTTAACAAGAAAAATGTTTAAGATTACAAACAGGCTAAAGTTTGAGGACTCTTGTTCATTCCTTAAGCATTTCCATCAAAATACGTAAATAGATCTTGAGGGATAGTTGCTTTTCTTTTGTGGAAGGAAAAGCATTTTCTTTTTAGAGTACCCTAAAAACCGGGTATTTAAGAGAAGTTAGAGGCTATAGAAAAGACAAAACAAAATAGCAGCAATAACTAACACTTGTATCATACTTTACAGTCTGTGGAGGGATTTCACATTCATTATCTCATTTGACAGTTCTTTCCCATTTTTATTCATTCCACATTTCCTGTGTGCTAGGCAGCCCGGGAGGCTGTTGGGAGATCGGTGAAGAAGCCACACACTGCTTGCCTCTTGCTTCACACAACTTATAGTAATAATTTTATGGTAAAACAGGAATAAATGTCTTAATATTGATGCACGTTTTTCTTTAAGCCAAACAGAATTTGAAACTCTTGCTTAATTGATACATTTATTTTAATAATGTTAGAGGAAGAATTTAAGTTTCATTCTGCTGATAGAAGCTATTTTTGCTTTATGATTTGAACATCAAGGGTTGTAGACCATGGTGCAAATCCAGGTTCTAAAGGAGTGTACCACCTAATGAATTAGAGTCTATTGGATCTCTCGTTTATTATTTTTATTTTAAGTAAAACGTGTTTTTTTTTAATTTTTTAAAAGATTTTATTTATTTATTTGACAGAGAGAAACAGAGCCAGAGGGGGAACACAAGCAGGGGGAGTGAGAGAGGGAGAAGCAGGCCTCCTGTCGAGCAGGGAGCCCAATGTGGGGCTCAATCCCAGGTCTCCGGGATCATGACTTGAGCCAAAGGCAGTCGCTCAACCAACTGAGCCATAAAACGTATTTTTAAGAACAGATTTTTATTCTTTTTTTTAAAAGATTATTTGTTTGTTTATTTATTTATTTATTTATTTATTTATTTATTTATTTATTTGTTTGACAGAGCGAGAGAAAGACACAATGAAAGAGGGAACACAAGAACGGGGAGTGAGATAGGGAGAAGCAGGCTTCCTGTGGAGCAGGGAGCCTCATGTGGGGCTCGATCCCAGGACGCTGGGATCATGATCCAAGCCAAAGGCAGTTTGCTTAATGAGCCACTCAGGAGCCCCTGTTCTTTATGGTTTTTTTGAGAGGTGCTTTACTTTGTTTTTTAATTATTTTTTTTATATTTTTAATTCCAGTATAGTTAATTTATAATGTTAATTAATTTCATGTGTGCTGGATAGTGATTCAACAGTTGTGTATATGACTCAGTGCTTATTAGGATGACTAGATCTTATTTTTTTGATTTATATATATCTAAATTTCTAGGTTAATTGGAAACAGTTTACCTTTAAGGGCTTGGTTTATGGAAGAAGACCTCTTCACTTCTTTCCTTAAGGCAGGGATCAGGAGCACATTTTGATCATTAATATTAACAGTAACCAATATTTATATGATACGTATCAGTTCATTAAAAAAATAACTTTGCTTTGATTCTAACAACATAGAGTTTAAATCTAAACAGTCATTTTCACTCACCAACGGTCTCTATAGCAGATATATGTTCCTAACACAAGAAACAGAAACAAGGTTTCGATGTTGTTTTATCAATTTAGATTTTTTTTTAAAAAAGGTTTAGTTACTTTAGAGAGAGAGAGAGAGAATGCATGCAAACGCACTCCTTGGGGGAGTCACAGAGGGAGACAGAGAAGTCAAGAAGACTTCCAGTCTCACCCTTCCCCCCAACTTAGAGCCTGAAGGGTTAGTCTAACTTCATGACCCCAGGATCATGACTTGAGGTGAAACCAAGAGTCCCGCACTCAACTGACTGAGCCACCCAGGTGCCCCTACTATTTGGAATTTTAATTAAAATAATAAAGATGCAATTTACTTGGCCCCTCTTTAACATGGCCCACAAAATACATATTTTTAACTCAAACTTATGCTTGTTCAAAATGTATTCTAAATCTCCAGTACTTAAAAACAAAAATAAACAAAAATCAAAACAACAACCAAATACACAGAAAACCCTCTTCCTGATCCATACAGTCTTTACTCAGGAAAGGCTCTGAAGACCATCTTATGTCCTCTTTTGATTTAGGAGAATGGTGAGTTAGGGATCCCAAACTACCAATTAATGTGCCTCAGAGAGTTTGAATTATGGTATTGTCTGTGATGTATCATTACAAAGTAGTCACCACTTATTAACAACATACCGTATTTGTCATAGGTTATCCTCACACTTTTCTTCAGGGGACATATTTATTATTCCCATTTTATAGATGAGGAGACTGAGGTTCCACCAGGTTAAACACAATTTGAGACTACATGGCTAAGCAGAGCAGAGCTGTGTTTGTGACTCCAGCTTGTTGGACCCCCAAAGGCTAAGGTTCGTCATGAACCAAGCCACATGGCCATGTGATTTAATATGCTTTTGATAAGTGACAGCCTCAGAAAATCTCAGGAGATTTATAACTTGAAAATGTATTGAATTAAAGTAATCGTATTAAGAATCATTTTGTAGGGTCGCCTGGGTGGCTCAGTTGGTTAAGTGACTGCCTTCGGCTCAGGTCATGATCCCGGAGTCCCGGAATCAAGCCCCACATCGGGCTCCCTGTTTGGCGGGAAGCCTGCTTCTCCCTCTCTCACTCCCCCTGCTTGTGTTCCCTCTCTAGCTGTTTTCTCTCTGTTAAATAAATAAATAAAATCTTAAAAAAAATAATCATTTTATAAAGTAATAATGCATTTGAAATGTGAATAATTAGTTTCTAATATATCTGCTTTTTTAAATTTAGCTTTTCTGGAGAAAGCTTTTTTTTTTTTTTAACCAGGAGAGAAATCTGAATTAAATTTCCAAGATAAATTAACATTTAAAGTTACAAGTCAGTGGCTTACAAGCAGAGAAAGTCAAGTATCATATAGTTTCACTTATAGAGCATAAAGAGTAACATGGAGGACATTAGGAGAAGGAAAGGAAATGGGAACTGGGGTAAATTACAGAGAGGGACAAAGCATGAGAGACTGTGGACTCTGAGAAACAAACTGAGGGTTTTGGAAGTGAGGGGCGTGGGGGGATGGGTGAGCCTGGTGGTGGGTATTAAGGAGGGCACGTATTCCATGAAGCACTGGGTGTGGTGCATAAACAATGACTTTTGGAACACTGAAAAAATAAAATAAATTATTATAAAAAAAGAGAGAGAAGTAAGTGAATTAGTGTAACTGCGATTTTAAGATATTTTAAAATTAATGTCTTGAGATAATGATGTTTTCAACCTATGTTCACTTTTAACTTTTCTGTTTTCTGTTGTAATTTATGAATCACTCAATGTTTTATTATCTCTACTAATTTAAAAACGATCCTTGTTACATTGTCAATAATAATAACTATAAAGCAAATATTTTATCTTTCAAAGTAGTCTATAAACAATTACCATTTAAAGGATTGTGGCTTTTTTTTTTTTTAAGATTTTATTTATTTACTTGACAGAGAGAAACACAGCCAGAGAGGGAACACACTCTGGGGGAGTGAGAGAGGGAGAAGCAGGCTTCCCGCCAAGCAGGGAGCCTGATGTGGGACTCGATCCGGGGACTCCGGGATCATGACCTGAGCCAGAGGCAGTCGCTTAACCAACTGAGCCACCCAGGCGCCCCAAGGCAGTGTGGTTTTTAAAAAATGACAGAACATTTTCAGTTTGATTAACTTAAAAAGATTCACCAGATTTGTTTCGTATGTGATTCATGTAGATTAATTAATGAATCATGATCTTTTAATATCTTACCGGACCAACAATAATTTTTCATAACCATTATGATCCTGGGGTATACAACTGAAGGAGTTTAATGTTGAGTGGAAAAGGAGATCAAGTGCATAGGATATTTTTGGTTCTTTTTAGTACAGTTTAAGTGCTTGGTTTTTTGAAGGTGACCTTTCACTTGCTTCCTTAGGGCAGGAACCAGGAGCACATTTTTATCATTAATAATAAGAGTATCTAGTGTTTTGAATACTTGGCTATTTCTTTGAATATTTCTAGTTTTGAATATTTCTGTACTCCAATCAAAAAACTTTGCTGGCATGTTATGCTGAGTGCTCATTTTTAACATGCACATCATATTGATATATTTCATAGCTTTTAAACTGTTACTGTTTTTATTTGGATCTATTTTCTCATTAAATGTAAAATGTTAACATCCATATTATTATAAATTTGATGGTGACCAATATCTTCGTATATCTTTACCAATGGCTGTGTCACTTGATGGCTGATGGGTCATTTCATGGAAAAGGTACAAGCAGTAATACCAATGCCATTATTTAGATTTTGGACAGGCCAGTGATTTGAAGAGTGTTTCCTAGGGAATCGGAACATGTTAGCTGATAGCCACTGACAAATGACATGACAGATGTCAGACCATTCCTTTGAACACACATTCTATTAAATCTTGGAGTGTAAAATCAGGGCAGAGAAGCTTCAACTTGGTAAGAAGGGCAAATAAATGGCTTTTGACATAATTGAATAAGCATGACATTCTTAATTTTAGAAATTATTATTTTGAGAGTATGCTTTGTAATGAAAACACTACTTCTAGATTCTTTTAATGATCAGTCAGGCTAGTGAGCCATCAGTAAGTTGTTTTGTTTTTAGATAAGGTCTTACTTGGATTATTCCAAGTCTTGGTAAAGTCTTGGTGATCCTGCTTAGGTTAGCTCAGTCTGGTCGTACTTTCCCGCACACTCATCGAGTGCACCCTGTGCTGTGCTGTCAAACACAAAGTAGCCTTTGGCTCAGTAGGGTTGCATTGTCATCTTTCAATTTTGATGCTTTTGTAGAAATTTTTCTGACATGGTGAATAAATGCCATCATACTTTAGGAGGCTGCTCTCTGTTAAATGTAAATACAAAGCCCTACAGAGAGCTTTTACACACAAAATGTAGTGGTGCCCTCTGATCCTTTGGTATCAGTTCAAGTTGTTTCTCTCCAATGATAAGGGGTCTGTTAAGACATTTTTGTCATAGGAGGCAGTATCCATGGTTTCTGTGTAGGATTCCAATATTATTTGATAGTTTGAGCCATGTGACAAATTCCACAGAATAACCAATGCCTGAGAAATAAATTTTTGTTGTTTGTAAGCCCCTCCCAAAAAAAGAATGTAAATATTTTAACTGCCACCCAACACATGACGGTTTTATTTTTATTTTCCCTAATAGTGTGTTAAATAAATATTTCTAGTAATGGTAGATTGTATAGAAAGATAGGGATCAAATTGAGGGTTGCCTAAAAGATGTAAAGAAAACTGAAGATGAAAGCATCCCCTGGAACCTCCACCTATAAATCTCTATTTTGGAGTTGTGTGAGCAGAAAACACAGCACTGTAACAAAAGCACTTTGTTTTTTGGTAGCTGTGCTACAAAAGCAGCCCAGCTCTGAGCCCTTAGGAGGATAGCCTTCCAAAATAAAGTGTATCTGTTAACTTCTCTTTCGAATTTAGTGGGCAAAACAAATATGGCCTGGACATTGCATTTTTAAGCTCTTCACTTAAGAAACAAAGAAACAATACAACCAAACCTCAGAGCCTTTTTGGCCTCTTGTTGCCCCAACAGTAAGGGCTTCCTGTGTTCTTGTGAAAGCCAGAAAGCTGCAAAATAGAGTCTTCCACTCCAGATTTTTTTCCAGTTGAAGGAAAGTCAGAATTCTTTTTTAAAAAAATATTTTTTATTTATTTGACAGAGAGAGAGATCACAGGTAGGCAGAGAGGCAGGCAGAGAGAGAGGAGGAAGCAGGCTCCCCGCCGAGCAGAAAGCCCCCATGCGGCCTTGATCCCAGAACCCTAGGATCATGACCTGAGCCAAAGGCAGAGGCTTTAACTCACTGAGCCACCCAGGCGCCCAGTCAGAATTCTTAATAGCAGAATTTGTTTTCTCACGACTCCTTGGTTACATGTATCTTCCGAATACAAGTGTTAGACTTATTTATTTACTTATTTATGTACTCTAAAAAAACAGCTCTGGGGGCACCTGGGTAGCTCAGTTGTTAAGCATCTGTCTTAGGCTCAGGCCATGATCCCAGGGTCCTGGGATCGAGCTCCACATCAGGCTCCTGGCTCCGCGGGAAGTCTGCTTCTTACTCTCCCACTCCCCCTGCTTGTGTTGCTCTCTCGTTGTCTTTCTCTCTGTCAAATAAATAAATAAAATCTTAAAAAAAAAAAAAAAAAAAGCTCTGCGTTTTCATAAGGTAAAGGAATGTCTACAAGGGTATAAAAATTCAGATGCTGATACACACCCTCTCCTTAAAATCAACAGAGGCGGTGTGCCTGGGTGGCTCAGTTGGTTAAGCGACTGCCTTCGGCTCAGGTCATGATCCCGGAGACCCGGGATCGAGTCCCACATCGGGCTCCCTGCTCAGCAGGAGACCTGCTTCTCTCTCTCTCATTCCCCCTGCTTGTGTTCCCTCTCTGGCTGTGTTTCTGTCTGTCAAATAAATAAAATCTTAAAAAAAAAAAAATCAACAGAGGCATCAGGGACTCTTTTTCCTTGTGCTCCTTTGAGTGTCTTCCCCTTTTTGTGTTGAGCAAGCTCTGCTTGACTACATGGTCCATTTTGATTTAAATATTTCCATTTTGCCATTTAGTTTTCCAAAACTGGCCAGTAAAATTGCATATTTTTGTTTTTTTGCAAGGTAGTACTAAGCTCTAATAGGATCATTGTTGTCATCATGAAATAAAGTGATTTGAGTGGTTCATTTTGCGGTAAGTGGGGCACGTTAAAACAACATGGCCTTTGACACTAGTTACACAGCAAATTCATTTCTAATATTTAATACATTCCTTTGATAACTATCTACCACAAATCCAAGAGGCTAGGATTATCCAGTTTTAAGTTCAAAGGAGCTTTTTTTTTTTTTTTTTAAAGATTTTATTTATTTGACAGAGAAAAACACAGCCAGAGAGGGAACACAAGCAAGGGGAGTGAGAGAGGGAGAAGCAGGCTTCCCGCCAAGCAGGGAGCCCAATGTGGGACTCAATCCCGGGTCTCCAGGATCATGACCCAAGCTGAAGGCAGTCGCTTAACCAACTGAGCCACCTAGGTGCCCCAAAAGGAGCTTTTTTAAGAGCAAACAAGAATTCTGTAGTTTACCTAAACTGAAGGAGTGAATTTCAACAAGACAGGGTAACAGTTAGACATATAAATCAATTAAAAGGGACTCAATGAATAAATAATTAATTGGCATAATAAAGTGTTAACATATAAAGGAGAGGGAAAGTTTAAGTGAAGAACCCAATCCTTTGCATAAGGGTCAAGGAACAGATGACAGTGTTCTGAATGCTATTATGAAGGCACACCAGACATAGAAATGTTTTCCGTCTGAAATTTTGGATATTAAAAACAATTTTTAAAAATACTGCCTTTGGATGGAAATATTTTTGGCAGTATTATGGCAGTATTATGAATATTTGTCTTTGGTATCTTTAGAAATCCAATATATGCACTAAATAAAGCAAGTTAGACTAATATTTGACAAATAGAATCTTTGTTGAAGTTACAGTCTACAAATCTTCATTGATTTTCATAAAATTTGTATAAACTATAGCTTCTTGCTACAATGATCATCCTTCTAGTTAATATCACAAGGCTTAGGCAAGTAGACTTGGTTTACTTTGTGGTTTTTCATTTCTTTTCCATTCAGGTAATTTTCTTCAGTTGTAACTCTGACATCTAAATTTGGTAGTTCCTTGTAAAAGATACTATTGTTGTTTAGTAGCTTCACTTCCAATTATTTAAGACTTCTAAAGAAAGAGAACAAATGGAGTGATGATGTTCTTGGTGTTTAAAGAATCTGGGGGTTTTTTTTGTTTGTTTTCTGCTCAGCCTGTTTTGTAGAAAAGCATAGTGAATACCTTGTCATGCAAAACATTTGAAGAAGGCTTCTTAGCTATTTAGCATCAATTCTATAACACAGGCCCCATGTCTATGCTGATTTAAGCATACAAAGAGAAACTCTGTTATATCAAAGCCCGTTTTTAAATTTTGACTTAGTTCACTCCTACAAAGCTAGATTTTTCTCAAGCCATCACTCTGACATATCTAAATTTGGTAGTTCATCGTAAACGATCACCTTGTTGTCCAGTAGCTTCACTTTCGATTATTTAAGACCTCTAAAGGCACAGAAGAATTGGAGTGATGAGATTCTTGGTGTTTAAAGAATCAGTGCTTATTTTGTCTGGTATCTTTTGCAGAAACCATGGCCATTCCCTTTATTGGAGGAGTATCACCTTTAGGTTCTATGGATTCCACTCTCTAAATGGAGGAATTACCTGGTACAGCGAATTTGATTTCTGTCATAGTTTTATTTGCTCTTCTTTTTCTTCCCTGTTCTCTTCTCGCCTGTTTTTATTTCCTTCATCTTTTCTTTTAGCCCTTGTTTCAGAGAATTCATATTCTCTTTTGATTTCATGGAGACTTGAATATCCATAGTTTTTAACTAAAATGTGCAGGATCCCCCCCCCCCCCGGTGTTTATTCTTCTGTTGCCTTTTTTTTGGTCATAAAGATTTACTGCTTTTTTCTGTCTTTAATTTTTCACTTGGGAATGTTGTTTTCAGGGCCAAGTTTTGTTGAATGAGAACAGGGGGAAACTCAGGGAGGCAAGGCGGAGGAGGCAGTCAACTTCCTTCTCATCTCTTGTCTCATTACTTGTCTTTATCAGCACACCTGTGCCTGTGGCTGTCTCTTCTCCCAGGGGTAGTGGTTTAGCAGGTTTACAGTGAACTGCTGATGTCACAGAGCTTACCTGAGGTATTATTTACTTCTCTTCAGCTGACCAAATGACAGATTTTTATTATCTACTTTTCCCACCACATTGTTGAACTTGTAATCTGTTTTACATGAAAAGAATAGCCTGTGTGTTTCCTCTTTTGGACATGCCTCCCTAGTCAGTGAGCCTTCTGCAATTTATCCTGACACTCAGCTTTCCCCCTCTGAGAACTTTGGTGCCTGGGGTTGTGTGACTTACTTGTGAGGAGCTCAGGCTGCACTTCCTATTACCCACGGAGCTGCCTCTAACCTAGTAGCTTTGTCCTTCACCTAGGTCTAATTTCCAGGGCAAATGGAAGCACAACTCCATAGGTTGGTTGCTTCCTACTTTTATTGAGACTCCCCCCCGCCATTCTTCTTGTCTTTAAAAAAAAAAAATTGGTTGGAAATTTAAAATGGGGGGAAAGTATGACCATCCTACCATCTTTCACCAGAACATCCAAGTTTTCATTCTTTTTTTTTTTTTTGGCAATGCTAAATCGTCATTTAAATAATTCTAATAAACTAATTTAAAATAAATGCAACACCTATGAATAGGCTTCTCCACTGACATATAAACATATTGAAATCACTCCATGTGACAGCAAAATATAGCTTGAGTTATGTTTGCAAGGCACTGACCTAAAAAATTTTATTAAAATATATCATTTGTTCTCATTGGGTTTCAATTTGTCCCTATACATTTTAGTACCTTGATGGTTTAGACAGAAAGCACCATATAAAGTAAGACTGAAGAAATAGAATAGAAATTTATAGAAATAACCAGCCCTAAAATATCCCCTGGTTACACTGTACCATTCAAAAAGTCATTTTGAGTGGCCACTGGAATGTTGGGGATGAAAGAGAGGAATGAAAACAATTATCATTATTTTTTCTTTCACTGAACCTTGCTTAGAGTCCCATGTAGACACGCAAATAAAATTTCTGAGCTTCAAATTCCCCTTCTGTGGTGAGAGAAATAGCAAACATATATTGGTCTCTGCCCCTGGTTACTAGCACAGAGGTCTTAAAATGCTTGTAATTTCATAAATGATAACAACACTAGGAACATCTCTTTTTCTAATATTGGTCTCTGATTTCTTTTCCTGACATCAAACTCCTGAGACCCTTGTAATTTCCTAGGTAGACAGGAATGTTTTTTCTTCTAATGAGGCAATTCTGGATGGGCTTCTTGATGCCTTCTGGAGGAGGACAGATCATGAGAAAGTCCAAGTCATGATTAGAAACTTGGAATTTTCTATCTTCTCTTCCCCCATTCTCCTGAGAAGAGAGAAGAACTGAAAATGGAGGTCATGACTGACCATGTCTATGAGATAAAGCCTCCGTAAAAACCCAAGAGTTCAGGGTTCTGAGAACTTCTAGTTTGGTGAATATGTGGAGATATGGGAGAGTAGCTCACCTAGAGAGGACAGTGGAAGCTCTGCACCCTTCCCATGTACCTTGTCCCCTGTATCTCTTCCATCTGACATTCATCCATATCATATCCTTTAATAGACTGCCAAGGAAAGTATTTCCTGGGGTTCTGTGAGTTCCTCTAGCAAATTAATAGAACCTGAAGAGGGGTTTTGGGGAACATCTCATTTATAGCCAGTTGGTCTGAAGCACAGATGACAAGTGGGGCTTGCGACTAGCACTTGACATGGGAGAGTTGGGGCAGTCTTGCGGAACTCATACTCTATTTAGCTAGATAATGTCAGAATTGAATTAAATTATAGGACACCCAGCTGGTGCTGCAGAGAACAGCTTGGTGAGGGGGAAAACCTCCTCATGTTTGGTGACCAGAAATGAAATGTTTTATGTGAGTGTAAAGAAGACATTCACAGGGATAAAGACTTGCATTAGGGAAGAACTGGGTTTTTCCCCTCTAAGAGGGAATAATGAAGTTTTTCAATTATATCTGGTGATTAAAGTATCTTTCATTCTGGTACAGGGAAGGGACCTTTCACTGGGTCTTTTTACGACCTGTTCATGGAAGAAGGGCAAAGAAGGGAGGCCCTTCCTAAGTGATATTACTGTTTTGTTTTTGCTTTTTTTTTTTTTCCTCAGACTCCTGCAGTTTAAGATATTTGCTATGACACTATGCCAAACTTTGAGGTAGGGTGTGTTGAGCTCCATCAGTGTGAATGGAGGAAGTTTTATGAAACTTGACTAAGCCATGGGAGATTCTCAATCATCATGCAAGTTGGAATTTGTTTTTTTAGATTTCACCCCTTGTATGTCCACAGAACAAAATTTGAAATCTGTCTGTATATTAAATTTTTGTGGGGAGAAAAAGAAAAGAAAGAAATTCAGGAGAGATTTAATGAACAAATATGTTTTGTGTTCCCCCCCCCCCAAGTTAGACCTTTCCCACTGCTTATGACTCAGTGTTAGACTTCACTTTGACAGAATTTCTGTTTCCCTTATGTTAAGAGTTATTTTTTCAAGACCCTTAAATTAATTCAAATTTTCAGTTTTAAAGTTCACTAATTCATATCTCATTAGGAAGTTTAAGAATTGGTTGATAGAACAGCAGATCTTTGGCTGGTGTAGACAGAGCATCTTTCTTTGAAGGAATATATATATATTATATTATACATATATACATATATACATTTGTACATATATATGTACATACATATATACATATATACACATATATACACATGATTTTTCCCATGGTTATAAATTAATATAAGTTTATATATTTTTGCCTATATAAGTTATGTTAAAGTGAAGTTAAAAAAAAAAAGAAAATTAGAATCACCCCAAATTCCATTATCCAGTTGTAATTATTGTTTTTATTTTGGGTAGATATCTTTTTAGTGTTTTAAAAATGAAAACCTGTAAATACATAAATTGAATCATGTTTACATAAAAATTTGGAAGAGAGAGCACATACTATTTTCTATGTTTTTATGTTCAATAGGAGTGGACATTTTTATGGTTTAATACATATTTTAAAGAGGAATTTTAAGATAAATAAGTAAAACTGAAATACAAGGGCTAGACATATTTTGCACTGAAATGCAGCTCCTGGCAGGCTGTTGCTAAGAATATTGACCTTAAAAGAAGGCACCCCATGCCCCCCGAAAAGGCTCAAGCATCTCAACGTTGCCTTCATTTACTAAAACACTCTGGGTTGAAGGGTTGAAAATGACCTAACTTCCTTGGAACCAGCAACCGAATCAGATGAATGATGGCCAAGAAAGGGCATTTATGGCAGAAATTTACAAAGTATGTATGTTAATAAATCTAAAGTCCTTCCTAAGGCTTAAATTCAGCGTCATTTAACCTCTTAGGACTAGAATCCTGACTGTGTTCTTTTCGTCCCCGATAAAATACCTATTGTGTTTTGACTCTCAAATCAGCCAAATAGAATTTGCTTCAGAGGAAAAGTATATGGCCATTTGTCATCCTTATTTCAATTTAAATGTGATCTCTTCCATTATTGGCAGCTGGATATAATTACCATATTTCATATCTCTCTTTTTTGAACATAGAAGTAAATATGCCTGAAGGAAACTAAGTGAAAACAATAATATATCACTTTATCGAGAGATAAAACCAAAAAGGAGACTGAACTGATTTGCACATCCATATTGCCAGACACAGGGAGAGAGCAGTATGAGCCATGTCCTATTCTCAGCAAAGCATTGTATTCATTAGATTGTGCTGACAAGAAAAATAGACCGAAAGTTTCTGAGGGAAAGCAAGTGATGCAAAGTCCAAGATGAGGAAAGGAGCCTGAAGTGGGAGGGAATCTGGTAAGAATAAGTAGTTTAAGTAGAATACACGTCAATTTAAAGAAATTGAGAAGGAAAAATGAAGGTGAGGAGAAAAGAGGAAGTGTGGAGGGTAGAGTGTGAATATTCAACAACTTCCTGGTCCAGAGAAGAAAATCAAGAATGAGAGGGGTAGGTGATAGAGAATTTAATTTTTTTCTCCATTTTGTTTTAGTTTTCTGCATTTTAGATAAACAGGTTTCTTTGGACTGTCTGTGGTGAACAGCAAATTCAAACACGTCATTTAAAAATATATCCTTTTAATTCAGGTATAATTAGAATACACTGTTATATTAGTTTCAGGTGTACAACATAAGGATTCAGCAGTTCTATACATTACTCTGTGCACATTACATAACTGTACTCTTAATCCCCTTTGCCTATTCCGCTCATCCTCCCACCCACCCTGGCATCCTCCAGTTTGTTCTCTATTTAAAAGTCTGTTTTTTCCTTTTGTCTCTTTTCTTTTCTTCCTGTTCATCTCAAATACCTCATTATTAAGTTATCTAAAACAGTTCATGCTCCCCAGCACGTTTTCCTTTTTGTGGAGAAAAATACAAATATTTTGCTGGATATCTAGGATAAATCTTACAGCAAAAGAAAAACAGAGTAGACAGTCTTCCACACCTGTGATGACTCTTACAGAATGACAGGTTGCCTTGTCAGCTGAAGTACCATGAGGTCATATGACCCATATCTGGTGGCTTCTTACATGTATTGCAGTAAAACTGCCTATGCTATAATAAGCCCACAACCAGTGTTAGTTTCTTTCCTGTTGGTACTACAGTAGTTGTGATCTTGAGCAAGGTCCTTCCCCTCTCTCTTATCCTGTTTCACATATAAAGCAAGGAGTCCAGACTCGATGGCCTTCTCCTCCCTTTTCTAAATGTAAAATGCAGGAATTACCAAAGGGAGCGACTTTCATCAGGTAGTCAGAAACTGTAAGAAGTTACATGGCCTGCTTGGTGTTCTTCACCTGCTCCAGTGTCACCATTTAAAATCCAGGCACATGCCATTATTTCTTTAACACAAATATGCAGCAGCATTTGCAACTTGGAAGCACAAAGCAAACATTGATTATGCACCTATGCTATGCCAAGTACTTTGCCAGGAGCTATGTGGCCTAGATAAAGAATCTGGGTGACATAGTTCCTATCTGCAAGGAGCTTGGGGGTTTAATTGAGGGGTAGAACAAAGATTACAGGGTCCAATTGGAAACTAAAGAGCTAACAGACATGATTTCACTTGACGTGCTGACGTTGCGCCGCAGACAGCGTCTGGGTGATTTGTGCCGTGGGGATTCAGAGTAGGAAGGCTTCATCTCCTGGGAGCTTTGGAACTCAGGCTAATGAACCTTAAGTGAAGGGACTGACTCCCTGAGTCTGTGAGCATAATTATATTCCATAGCCGTGGGCTATACCCTGAACTCCCCAGCTATTTTGTAAAGTGTGCTGTTAATGATGAAGATAGATGCAGAAGGACAAATCCTCCCCACTGCTTAATTCAGTAAATGCTCAGTCAGGTTGCTGGTAGGTGGAGTCCTAAGGCTAAGGAGAATAATACGGAATGTGTGTCCATAACAAATTAGTAAGGCTTATGCTTATGAAAATAAAGACTGTGCCTCCTGGATGACTCAGTCAGTGAATCATCTGCCTTCAGCTCAGGTCATGATCCTGGGGTCCTGCCATGGAGCCCTGCATCTGGCTCTCTGGTCAGTGGGGAGCCTGCTTCTCTGTCTCCCCATGCTCTCTCAAGTAAATAAAGTTTTATAAAAGGCAAAAAAAAGGAAAGAAAGACCAATTTGTTTTTGTCATAATTGTCCTTTTCTGTCTTTTCTACTTACACTCAACTCATCTTTCTAATGCCAGCTCTATCTGAAGCTTTGTATCATATCCACCTCTGGATCTGTGTCTTTTTAGAATTGACACTATTTAATGTCTATTAAATGAAGTGACAGTGCCAAACAGATTTTGAGAGCCATAAAGTGCTCTTAAATGTAAACATTATTTATATGACTGTTAGTCCTAAATTGGCTTATCTGCGATGTGGCTCTTCTCTATTCGGTATATAAGCTTTTCTTCTGTTCCCTATAATATCTCAGATCTTTGGGCGTTAGATTAATATTTCTGGATTAGCTGTTATTAATCAAATACCAGACTGAATCAATGCTGTGGCAGGTCAGATAGAAAAATAACCTAGCAGGCACCTGGGTGGCTCAGTGGGTTAAAGCTTATGCCTTTGGCTCAGGTCATGATCTCAGGGTCCTGGGATCCAGGCAGGCGGTGGGCTCTCTGCTCAGCAGGGAGCCTGCTTCCTCCTCTTTCTCTGCCTGTTTCTCTGCCTACTTGTGATCTCTCTCTCTGTCAAATAAATAAATAAAATCTTAAAAAAAAAAAGAGAGAGAAAAGAAAAATAACCTAGTTGGTGCCCACCCAAAGAACGTAAAAACCTTCATCCTTCCAAAGAAGTTAAAGTGTCAATATCCTTACTGCTTTTTTTTTTTTTTAAAGATTTATTGAGTTATTTGAGAGAAAGAGAGAGAGAGAGAACAGGGGCAGGAGAGAGGGAGACAAGCATACTCCCTGCTTAGCACAGAGCCCAATGCCAGGCTCATGACCTTGAGATCATGACCTGAGCGGAAATCAAGAGTTGGATGCTTAACTGACTGAGCCACCAAGGCACCCCTTATTGCTTTTTATTTTCAATTTTGAGACCATCCAGGATGTAAATGGTTCACTTGAAAATTAAAGCATTATTGTAATAAAAGTCTCCTTTTTTTTTGTTTGAGAAAATATGTATGCTACAAGCATTGATTTTCTGAGCCTTATATTATTTTTCAAGGCTATACTACTATATTTAATACAGTATTTCTGAGAAGAATGTGGATACCATTTAGTTGGTTTGTCATTGACCAGAGACAGATACCAAGTCAGAGACAGGAATAGCTTGTATTTATACTTAAATTGTTCTTTGCTGTACCTTTCCTGTTTTATTCATTTGCCTCTCTATCTAAACAAAGAAACAACTGTTTTTTTTTTTTTTCCCTTTTTTTCTGACAACCTTACAGAGCACATTAGGCTCTTTAAAACAGAATAGCAGCAGACCTGTGCAAAGGATTGCTTTGGGAATTCTTTCAAGAGACATGATCATAAGTTGTACACAAAGCAAATAATTAATTCCCTAGGTGGCTGTGCTATCTGTATGTCGAGATTAAACTGAGTGTTCCATAAGTTTCCTAAAATAAGGAAGACTAAGTAATGTTCTCTATACTCCTTTATCCAAGTAATTTGACATAGGTGAATAGAGTTATGTTCTACTCACGCTTTTTAAAATACCAAACATAGCCTTTTGTATCTATCAACTGGAAACCATCCATCCTCTCTCACGGCGAACTCACTGATGACATGGAAAGGCCGTAAGCGCAGTAATGAGGAAAGAAGAAAAGATGGGAAAAACAGACTGAGAGGTCACCCCGGTCATTATTACTTGCAGCTGACTTGCTTCTTTCCCATCTCTCTGTCCTATCTTCCTACCCATCCAAACCAAATACCACCTTAGTTATTCCAGACAATTTTTTTAAAAAAAATTATTTTGAGCGATCTTAGTCTCAAAGCTGTAACCTTGCTTCTTGTTCCCTGTCTGCTTAATTTTGTGATAACCTAGGGGTTTATTCCTACTCATATTTAATTGTACAGAACTAGCACGTCCAGTCCAGGAGGGTTTTGAAAAATGCATGGCATCAATGAGTTACAAATTGGTCCTCAAAATTCTACCTTTTTGTGACCATTTTTCTAGCTTTGACTTGCTCCTCTTGTGCATTTGAAAAAAGTAAGAATAAAACAATGTAAGCCAAAGAAAGTATTTCTAAAGCGGAACGTTAGCTTTCATGGCCCGTAAGAAATAATATTTGTTCATTTGTTTGTTGTTTTTAAGTGTGAATGACTGGTGAGGAGGACA
The DNA here is from genome assembly GCA_004023965.1 of Spilogale gracilis. NCBI lineage: Eukaryota > Metazoa > Chordata > Mammalia > Carnivora > Mephitidae > Spilogale > Spilogale gracilis. The sequence goes on along the minus strand of PITA01002559.1, from coordinate 13,371 downwards.
TGTTGTGATGGAAAGATGACCTTCTCCAGCCTTGTGTCCTGCTATCACCTTTGTTTTTATATCACTCCACATTTTATTAGGAAATTTCAATAGCCCCTTGATATTTGGATGCAGTTTGTGAAATCACCTTTAAATGTTTTCTAGCTGTTTTCATTATGGCAGTCGTCCTTCCCTTTAGAAAAATAGATACCTGTAGGGGCACCTGGGTGGCTCAGTTGGTTATGCGTCTGACTTTCCATTTCATTTCATGTCTCCATCTAAGGTCATTAGTTCAAGGCCCATATTGGGTTCCAGAGCCTACTTAAAAAATGAAATAAAGTAATAGGTACTTCTGTACTTTTGGTTGTTTTTGGTTTCTATGTTTTTTATCTTTGCATATTGCTCTCCAAAGGAGCTTCCCACAATGATCCAGAAACAGGGAGTTTTGTGCATTTGTCTAGGAATTAAGGGCTCATTCTGTAATGCAGTAGACCTATCTATGACTTTATAGTATTGTGATTTAATCATATTAAATGATTTTGACTGAAGAGACTGGCAGTGTATTCACTGATTCTCCTCTTTCTGGTAAGCCTTTACACTAGTTTCTCTTGATGTTGTTCCAATTATATAGAGAGTGGTTTAATTGTCATGTAGGTAATACCTGCTGTTTTCTGATTCTTGGGACTTAGAAGTTTGAGTTAGTGGGAAGTTGCTTGTTTCTAGGAATTCAAAATCAGATCAGAGAACCTTGTGTTCTTCAGTAGTTGTTTTCCTTACCCAGATATTTTCCACCAAAGACCAAATATATCCCCAACACATGAGGGCCTAGAATTGATGAGTTGGCCTTTCCCTACAATAAATCCCCTAGGAATGAAGTATCAGTACCTATACTACTTTATATAATAATATTAAGCCCATTCATATTGAATGTATTTGGGGAAAATGAGTAAAAAGTCCCACAGTTTTGTAGATGTGGATTAATATGGATAATAGAATTTTCTTTTCAGGACATTTTTGAGATTGTGTCAGTCTAAAAATTTAGTTTTCTCTAAAAATATTTATAAATATAAATGCATTGGTTAGTATATCTCGTCAATTGCCATTATCTTTATTTTTCTTGTTTTCTTGAGAAGACCTGGCATCACAGACTTAATTTAACAAATAGTTGGACAGACTTTTCCTGGTGATGATATTATTCTAAAGAAAATAGGTATATGGTCTTAATATGAGACTTTCTGTCTTCAAAAACCAGGAGCCTTTAAAGGTAGCTCGTCACTGAAATGCATCTGCAATATTCATACAGATAGGTATTCAAAATATGTTAAGAAAACAGAAATATAACAATGCTCTAATATTCTGGCAGAGTTTCTCCATTTTACTGTACTAGAGGGAAATTATCCTTTTGTTAGAGTGCATGACAGTGTCCTACTCATTGACTTGCTTGCATTGATTTAGTATTATTTATGTTTCTTCCCCCCCCCCACTTTTTTTCTGTTTGTTACCTCTTACTGCTGATGGGAATACCTATTTTTTTATTTATTTCTCCACCTGTCTGACTATAATTTACCTTCCTTAAAAATGATTTCTTTGTCATTATCTGGTTTTGAATTTTACTTTGAAAATGCTTTCTTTTTTAGAAGAAGGTAGTGGCCAGTTTCCTTCCTTCGATCTGAAATGTTAATGGATTTCTAGAGTCTTCGTGACTATTCTAAATGTTATCTCTTCTGTTGGTGTGTGTATCTATACACACATTCAAGTGTGGCTGGGTTTTTGGTTGTTGTTGTTTTTTGTTTTTTTTTTAATCACTGGGGAATTTTTTTCCATCTCTTTTCTTTAAAGAAAAGATAGAAACACAAATCTTGTTGAAAAAGTGGTTTAAACATATATCTCACTGTAATGTTATCATTAATTCATAAATCTGTTAGTTGCTATAGTTGTCCCACTGCATAAGGCTGTACTCATTTCCCATATCAGTCATTTTAATGCATTAGGAGAAATAAAGCAGATTGAGAGCTTCATTCACCAGACTAGGTTCATTAAATCTTAAGGACACTTATGATATTGAACTTGAAAAAGATGGAAGGAGTAATAGGCCATTGATTTCATACGATGTCACTTGCTAAATGGTTTCTAAACGGGGAGAGCAACCTTTAGACCAGTTCTGATCTGTGCTGATCCGGAGCCAAATATCCAATCAATAGAGTGATACAAAGTTAAGTTAATGTTTGACGATGTAGCCCACACCCGAAACAAGCTGCGTTGTTGATGGTGTTAAGGTGGCCGGAGGGACAACCTGGAGACTTCTGGGAGGATGCATGCTCTAACTTCTTAGTCCAATGTTACCATTCTTACTATTCTCTTCATTTATTTTTCATCCTTTCTCAATAGCCAAATCATTTACAATTTTCCTGACCTCTTTTAAGGCTCTTCATCCTTCATTTCTGTGCTTTTTACGATTTCTGCAATAGAGAAATACTATTTAATCACAAATTATAATTAAACCTGTTACACTTTACCTATGAATGCTTTCTATCAGAATTGTGTATATACATTTGAAGAACTAATTGTTATCTATACATAATGATTTGTTTCATTTGGAGTCCTTGGATAGGTGAATAGTGAAAATTGCCCTAGATTCATTTTTCAACATTTGTTGAGATAAATCCACTATATTACAATAAATGCATTATATTTTATTGCTTTAATATGAGACACTTGTGTGAAGGGCAGACTTTTGAAACCTGAGAAATAAATCACTGAAGATATCCCTAAGGTTCTTTTCTGCTCACTAATTTTAGTGACCTAAGACAGGTCAATTTGTTGTATTTCTTCTTTTTGCTAGGTAAAAATGACCATCACCTTGCCAGTTAGCCTTCAACAGTGCCTGAAAAACAAATAAACCAAAAAAGGCAACACAATAGATGAAATACAGCCAGTGTGTAGGGTACTGTCATGTAACTCAGAAGAAAACAAGGTTTTCTACCCTATGGTATGAAAAGTTTAATGACATTTCAAATGGTACTATTAATCCACCGGGGAGGGAGCACTATGATGATAAAACTGGGCATCTATAAAGGACTTTATATCCCTTGCCCAAACCCACAGACACATGAACACAAATGACTACATTCTTGGTGAACATGGACAATACTGCCTAAGGTTAAGAATTACTAAGCTTCGGGCTACTGAGCTGATGTCTGATCTTTCTCAACTAGAAAGATGGGAAAAAATGATGCAAGTGCAGCTACAGTTGTAGAGAATATGCTTTCACTTTCCCTTGTATTTTCACAACTTAAACTGACTGCTGAAATAGGATAATGAATCCCTTTCTGGATCTGAGTCATATTTGTGACAATAGAACCTACCAAGGCTCAGAATCATTCCAGCTTGGAATGATTCTGTTCTTGTAAGTAGGAATTATCTTAACATGTATTCAGAAAACAAATCAGTTCGGGTGGTTTCTGCTTACTAACATTTAACCCAACCTTTTCAGTAGTTACTGCAGTAATTATAGATTTTAGGCCAAGAAGACCTTAGTAATTACATAACTAGGTTTTAATAAACCATGGGCTCATTTTGGGTTGTCATTTCTGTACATCTTGTATTGTATTGATTTTGGATGGAATTGCTAGGACAGTCATGTGGGGTATACAATTCAGGAAATAAAAATGTTATCTGCCAACAGTGTTCAGCTAATACTGTTTTTTTTTCCTTGTATTTATGCCTCAATCTTCCATAAACATAAAAAGAATTAGTATATGAAATAGCATATCCTCTGGTATATCACTTCATGATCGCAAAATATAACAAACAGTCTATGCAATTATTGTTTAAAGTCAAATAAGAAAGAAAATCTCCACTCCAAAATCTTTTCCTATTCTGTGCTCTGGTGCCTTATTGGTAAACATGTTTTTCTACTTCATGCTCATGATCACTGAACATGGCTGTGTATGCTGACCTCAGGTTCAATGTTAGTGCCAGCTTTAGTGAGATGCTCTTTTAATCTCAGAGAATAGAGTTGAAATTGACAATGGAGATTGCCTGGAACAACCCCCTTATTTTCAGAAGAGGAAGAGGAGGATTATTGGGCAGTTTCAGTAATTTCGGCCAAGTTACAGAGTAACAACTAAGGAGTAGATCCATAAAATTCACAGTTGAATGTTTCCACATTACATGATGACTTTTTAACTGTGTTCATCTGCAATTTTGTTTTCACTTCTTTTGAACATAGAGGAGGTTGAATTTACTAATGAATTCAGAGCATAGACATCGCTGTGATGAGAGAGTACCTCTCATCACAATTTATATTGAAAAAAAAGATAATATGTTTTTATATATTTTTAGGTTGCTAAAATATCTTTACAAATTTAGCAAAATCTTTTTTGAGACTGAAACGACTGCATCGTTATTTGTTTGTTTTAAAATTGAACGCCCAGAGTTGCCTGGGTGACTCAGTTAAGAGTGCAACTCTTGGTTTCTGCACAGGTTATGATCTCATGGGTTGTAAAATCAGCAGGGACTCTGCTTGGGGACTCTCTCCCATTGCCCTTCCCTCCCACTAAAATAAATAAATATATCTTAAGAAAGTAAAATAAAATTGAACACCTACATCCTTTTTAGATATTTAGATATTTAACTAAAGGAGCATTATTGTTCCATAAGTGTGTGTGTGTGTGTGTGTGTGTGTGTGTGTGTGTGTGTGTTTTCAGCGGATTTCCTCCAATTTTGATAGTGTTTTATTCTATGTCCCCTTCATAGTCCATTGGCTGTGTGCTGCTTTCAAAAGTGTCCTAGAGAACTCATTTTTGCCACCTTTCAATTTAACTCCAGGAAAAAATGAACCTCTTTGGGCTTACCTCCAAGGCTTTTCTTGTTATATAAATTTGTTAGGCAAAGTCTGGGAATATCATTAAAAATTTGAGTTAGTGCATATGGCTTCATCTGGGGGCCCAATCTGGCCTAGAGCAATGTATATGTAACTCCCCTTGGTGCCCCAGGAAAGTTTATGTCTTTCAGGGCTTTCAGAGCAGGGGTAGTTTCTGGAATCTAAATGCTCAAAGCTTTGCATATTAGAAGAAAGAGTTAATAGTTTAATTAGCAGTCTGGTTGTATCTGTAATGGCCTGAAATCAATCTGGGTGGGGGGAAGTTGAAAAGATTCACTAAAGCCCATCAAATCTTTTTGAGGTTGTTTTTTTTTTTTTTTTAATTGAAAAGAAGGAAGATCGTACAAAATTCATTAACCATATATTCCCACTTGGGCCCCCAATTTAACCTCCCTTAAAATTGGATCGTACTTTAGAGCAGCCATAGAGGAATAGAGGAAGAGACTGCTCTCCCGAGGATCCCGGGTGTCTCGTTATTACATGTCACTGTTTTGTCTGCCTGAAATCTGTGCTTCGGATGTATGGCTTTGGCTGCTGTGGTGTAGTTCTTCATGCATCTTGGATTAGCACTGCTCTCATGTTGTCTGTCTTTTCTGGAATTTTATTTCCATCAGTTAGGTCTGTGACTGATCTTATTTCAATTATGCAAAACTGCTTCTTTCCAAGAAAAAGGTTCAACTTCTTTTGCCACTGGTGTTTGCAATGCATGAAAGGAAGTGGTTGAATAGGAATTATGGTTATTTTCTATGCCTCTCACATTTCTTTCCTCCTGAGGAGCATGGCTATATTCCACAGAACAATAGGATCCAAGGGGAGCTGAATCTCCCTCCCTCTTGAACCAAACCCTGATGTTTCCTCTGTGTCACTAAAGGGATGTTGTGTATTCTTGGGCAAGATGTAGACTTGTGAAAGTGCCCCTGTTCATATTGTTACCCCATGGAGTTGCATATTCAATATGATAATTTCTAGAAAATAGTAAGCAAATGGCTTATTCTGACAAAATCAGTATACTATGACAATTTTCCCATAGTTAGAAGTAAAGGGTTTAGACATAGATTTGCTTTTTTCTAATTTGCCCAAAGTTATCCTGTGAACCACTGGTAAATATGCCTATTATGTTCTAGGAGGCAGAGGGTCTAGTAGATTAAAGTTATGATTACGATACAGAATATCTAACTAGACTTATCCTTAGGGAAAAGCCTTAAAGTAATTGATACTGAAGGTCAATGGAGTTAATAGAGTATATGTATATTTTTCTATAGTTATAGATCCATAACTGCTTCTGTCCTTCCACTTTTCAAAGATACAAAACATGCAGATAACTCACCTTCATCTATAGATGTTGGGAGTTGAGCATAAGCTCAGCCAGTATTGTCACAGTTAACCCTATTGCTTCTATGTAGCATAACTGATAAACCAGTGTATCTTAACTTACTAAAGTGCTTTGCATGTAGGAAACAGTTAATAAAATTTTAATGAGCAGAGGAGGCAAATCAACCAGGCACAATAAGTTAACCAAGCAACTGCATGCAGAGAGCCAAATAGCAATTAAACCTAAGACATGCTAGGAGAATATTATATAGTTAAACCTCTTCCATAAAACAGTTTCTTAAAATTATTGGAAGAAAAGCAAAACTGCTAATGTTCACATGACAAATGTAGCCAGTCAGGTGGGTTTCATAGAAAGGTATTATTAAAAACTAAATATGACACCTAGAGAATATTTTAAAGGTGGTACAGAGATATAAGATATCTGCATCTTGCAGGGCGAGTATATACAACAGTTTCCATTAGAACATCCTTTTTAGGGTGCCTGGGGGGCTAAGTTGGTTAAGCCGCTGCCTTCAGCTCAGGTCATGATCCTGAGTCCCTGGATCGAGTCCCACCTTGGGCTCCCAGCTCCTCAGGGTGTCTGCTTCTCCCTCTGATCTTCTCCCATCTCATGCTCTCTCTTACTCTCTCTTTCTCATATAAATAAATTAAATATTTTTTTTAAAAAAAAGAATATTCTTTCTAATTTCTATGTCTGACCCATAAGTGACATACTGAAAAATGGCTCCCATGTACACTTCAGTGTGCTAAATATTATAGGACTATAATGATGATATAATATTCTCACATGGAAGATGACTATATTCAAAGATATCCAACACTTATTTCTTACTCATCCTATTCCTTCTCTGATGCTTTCTGTTTCATTGAACAAATGACATAGCGTCTACCCCCTTTTGGGATCAGAAACCTGGGAGTGACCTAAGATTCTTCCTCTTCCCCTTTCCATACTGGATTAATCATCAGAAAATCTCATATCACCTCTTTTATGTTTGCACATCTATCTACTTCTTTTCATAGGTCATTGTAGTTCATTTTTCGTGAAATAATAACCTGCTGGGCCTTCTTATTTCACTTTCCCTCATCCATCCCGTTTTCCACAAAGAAGCCTTGGTAGTCTTGCTAAGATTCAAGGTTGATCATGTCATTCCCCCCAGGAAAAATCCTCCATGCGGATTCCTTTTTCCTTAGTGTACACCCATCCCTAGCACGAGTCTCTTTTATGTGCTGAAGAGTATCTGGGAAGAGTATGGTCTGATGATAGTGAAAAGCACAGTAATTGATTTCTCTAGGGTATATCCAGGGTACTTTAGAGGAGATGTTGCTGTTCTGTGCATTTTCTAACACAGTTACTCTGGCATGCTATCCCCTCTTCACGAGCACAGAAACATTTGATTAGCTTATTGGTGACTGCCCTATGAAGTTAAGAGTGGAAAATGCCATTTCCTATTCTGAATCCATCCCATACATCTTTCTCATAGGTTCACTGTGGGCTTTATGGTTTCATATTGTTAGCAGGATTGGGAAATTGGTTGTGCTATTTTGGGAATCTGTGCCTCAAAATATGTAATATAGTATGTGGAGGAGAAATGATATTTTCTAAACAGATAAGGTTGTGGTAAATGAATATGGAAATAACTGTTGGTTACAAATATTAAGTTGGCAGAATTAAAAAATGCTTGAACACTTCTTGATATGAGAATCTTCGTACTGCTTGAAAAGCCGTTATATCTTGTAGAGGAAAAGTGTTTACTTTTCTATTCTTTAAAATGTCCCTTTATAATTATTTTAGATGATTATTTGCATGAGGATAAATAAAATCCCAGCTTGAAAATTTTTCTTTGATTTAGAGCTTGATTATTTTAGTTAAAATGGAATCTGAATTTGAGTAGTGTGAAAGAGAGACTGATTTTAGTCCATTCTTCCAGCAAAGGGTTATTCTTTGGTATTTTATTTGTTCTGCTTTGTTATTTTGAGTTATCTGTCCCCAGTGTGTTGTTGGGGACAGCTCACAGTGGTCAGTGAACATGACATTTTATTTTCTTTCCTGAGATTACATATATAATACATACACCGAGTTTTTATTTATATGAGTTTTAAGTATTTGTTCTTTGAAGTTGAAACAAGAGTGCAGAAGTATACACATATAATTACATGAACATATCTATACTTTAAAATAACATATATGTGTATCAACAAAAAATCAAAAATTTCTTTTTTATTCCAAAGTTAACAGGTGAATAGAGAAAATATTTCAAAATAACATATATGTGTATCAACAAAAATCAAGAGTTTCTCTTTTATTCCAAAGTTAACAGTTGAATAGAGAAAATAACATATATATATGATAACATATATATACACACACACATATATATATACACAACTATATATTTTTTAAGCTTTTTTCTCAGTACTCCAAATTTATAGGACTTTTCATAGTATTTTCTAAATTATAGTTCTTTCCAAGACACCAAGAAGAGTTGCTGACATTGGTTTTAATACATTAGCCTTTTCTTTGTTTTCCAACTTCTCATTAACAAGTTATTCGTATAGTATATTATACATATAGTATAAAGATATTTGATCCAATAGTGGATCAAAATCCTGAGGATAGTTTGGGACATGATATATTTAATTTTGTTCACCACATAAATGTTGTTAGAGATTTATGAAGTAAGCACCTAGTGGTGTTCTAGGCTCTGAGGTAAATACAAGGAACCATTACAACTAATTATCCTCAGGATAGAATATTAGAGACAATCAAAACAAAACTGATACAAAATGAAATAGGTAGAATTTCCCCTATGTTGATGATTAGGTATGCTTTTTGTGGTAACTATTCTCAGAAAATAGAGATTGAGTGCTCATTGCATTGGTATAGAAATATCCCTTACAATTTATAATAGGTGAATATTACTCAGAATGTTGCTATAAGATGTTATTTAGTGTTTTGATTAGTATTTGAAAATACCTCCAAGTAAAATTTTTTCAGATTTCGTATTACTAAGCTTCCATGATAATACTTCTTTTCATGTTGTATGAAGTAGTTCGTTCTCAGAAAACAAAGACTTCCTGCTTCCTCCTGACACCTTTTTATTATTATTATTTAAATGCCTTCTAGTGTCTGATATGTATAATTTTACTGATAGTGTCTGAACAATGGTTACAAAATTAGGGATGCATTAAAAGCCCATGTAGCCAACCAACTATTATTTTAATGCTAAATATGTTTAATGGGTAAGCATGTTTGCTACATGGTCTGTGAACTTAGGAGCATCATTTGTCTCAGTATATTGTTGAATTTTCAGAAAGCCCTCTATGTTGTGTTTTAATTCTTGCAAATTGCTTGCCAATTTAATACGAGCTGCATCTAAACAGTAAGTAATTGCTTATGATAATGAGTGCAAACTAATTTGCTAGAATGTTAATATTCACAAAGCACTTTTATACTGCCTGCTGTTCCAAAAATACTGCTCGCTTGTTTAAATGTAGCTTTTAGATGACATTATTGTTACATCTGACTAAAATCATCGCTTCTGTAGTATCTACCCAAAAGTCATATGACTATGACTTCAGTATACCGAAGAAGAAACAAAAAGGCATGTCATCCTTTGATAAATGATTTAGAATAGTCAAAGAAAAAAGGAATCACTTTCTTAATAATTAAGTCTAATTAGTGATTGATAGTAGTAAGCAGACTATACTGAGTTAGAAATCGCCTCTTTTTCCCTCAAGAGTCATAAAACTTAATTTAAATGACTTCAAAGACAGATGGCATGCAAACTTAATTTGAATACAATAACCAATTTAAAATGAATTAAACTTTTAAGGATGATGCTAGATCTGGATGTTTCTAAGTTTGAAGCCTACTTATCCCCTTAGCAGTGCTCCTCCCTCTTTGTCCTGTAGGTCTTTCGCACTCATTTTCAGGGATGCTATTTGAAGATGCTAGAGCTCAGACTTATGTTTCAATCCTGAGGGTCTTTTGAGACTGGGGACTGAGCATTTAAGGATCTGAGGTGCAGATTGGAACCACCTTGTAATTTTAGTCTAGGAAGATAGAATTTTATGAACCAAATACAAAAGAAGAAAAGTTTGACACTTCTCTGCCCCAAGGTGATTTGGCACTTTAACCACCCTATAATGTTTCAATCATTTCGACTTCAAAAACACATAGTTATTTATCTCACACATAGTTATATATCTTCACATGGGTGGTGAAATAGAAAGATCTCCGTAGAGAACTTTTTTTTATCACTTTCAAAATTCATTTCCTTTGTTGAATTTCATTGGCTAACTATCTTCAAGAGTTTTACAAAAGTGGATTTTAGAGCTTTGACCTATACTTTATTCTCCCCAGGTTTAGCTTCTTGCTTCGTACATAGCAAATACTTAACTAACTTTATTGAGTGTTGTCTCAGCATTGTGTTTTGTTTTTGTCAAAAATGTCAATTCCTTATTTTGAGTTAGTCTTTTCCTACCATCTCACTAAACCATCTGGCTTTCAGTCTTTCAAGCAACCTCTAAATTAAACTCACACAGGATTTTTGTTCCTTGTTATGTTAGAAGAGATATGAATCTTTCCTCCATAATGGCCCCTCTTCCCTGTCTCTGGACTCCTCTCTTTCCTCATAACTACAGTATATATAGTAGACCCTTAAACAACCTGAGTGTGAACTGAATGGGTTCACTTATATGCCAAAATTTTTTTGATACAGTATAGTACTGCAAATGTATTTTCTATCTTATGATTTTCTTAATAACATTTTCTTTTCTTTAGCTTACTTTACTGCAAGAATATAGTGTATAATATATATGACATAAAAAGTATGCATTAATTGACTATGGTACCAGTAAAGCTTTTGTCAAAAGTAGGCTATTAGTAGGATTTGGGGGCATCAACGTTATACTTGGATTTTCCACTGTAGGTCAGTGTCCCCAACCCCAACATTGTTCAATGGTCAACTATACTAATTCCTACAAATCTATAATAGATTATAAAAATCTTTGTTAGCATTAGTTCTATTTCTTTTTGCCTCTCCATGGCACTAGTGTCCTTCTTAGATTATAGAAGGAATTAGTTTATAGAAGGAATTAGCTCACACATAAAGTTTATGATATTTTACTAGCAAAAGTGTTTATTTAGGAAGAGCAAAATTACAATTGAGGTCATAGAAGCTATGGCAAAACCTTAGGCAGGTCTAGAGAACAACAGAGAAGAATGTTCCTTTATAAAGGTAAGGGGGGAGTTGGGAGGAGCTGTTACAAACAAAGAGTTCAGGGAGTAAGCTGGGAGAACTCTGAGTGTAGTGAGTTTTCATTGGCTGAGTTGCTGAGCCAGGAGAAAATCTTTCTAACTGCTTCTGGGGTAGTAAAGTATAGACTTCTTCCAGCTGGGGGTCTACAATTGAGGAAGAGTGGTACAGCATGAAAGCTCCCCCTCTGACTCCAGACTCCATTTTAAATGATTTCTTTTATTCACTTTTACAGTTACATAGGTTCCCATGGTCTACAATCTTATTCAAGATTCTAAATTGCTGTCCATGATCAATACATTTCTTTGTTTAAAAGTTATTTTGAAATACATTTAGATTTTTTTAAAGATTTTATTTATTTGAGAGAGAGAAAAGGAGCATGGGGAGGGGCAGAGAGAGGGAGAAGCAGACTCCCCCTGAGTAGGGAGCCGAAAGTAGGGCTGAGTCCCAGGATCTAAGATCATGACCTGACCAGAAGGCAGATGCCTAACTGACTGAGCCACTCAGGTGCCCCTTGAAGTACTTTAGATTTACAAAAAAGCTACATTTTTTTTTTTTTAAATGTAATCTCCTTATCCTTTCAGCTAGCTCTCAAAGTTAACATCTTACATGCCATAATACAATGATTGAAGCCAGGAAGTTCACACTGATTCAACATATTAACCTACACACCTTCTTCAAACATTGTGTTATCCCATTAACATCCTTTTCTGCAGTCCAAGATGGAAACAAGGGTCTCACATTGCATCTCATTGTCATGTGTCTTCGGTTCCTTCCAATTTGGGGCTTCTCCTTAGCATTTCTGTTTTTTTCCTAACCTTGACTCTTCTGAAGAATGCTGTCAGTTATTCTGTAGAATATTCCTCAATTTTAGTTTCTTGCATCTTATCTCTCTCTTTTTTTTAATATTTTATTTTATTTACTTGTCAGAGAGAGCGAGAGAGTGTGAGCACAAGCAGGGGGAGTGTCAGGCAGAGTGAGAATCAGGCTCCGCCTGATATGGAACTGGAGCTCAATACAGGACTTGATCCCAGGATCCTGGGATCGTGACCTGAGCTGAAGGCAGATGCTTAACCCACTGAGCCACCCAGACACCCCTGGTGGCCCCTCTATTAAATATGTAGTGCAAATAGTTCAAAATAACCACATGCACTTTTTTTTCAGGATTTAATTCCACTGCTAAGGGCAGGAAACAGTGTCACTGTCAAGAAGTTATAAAGGCCTTCCTGGCATAGAATAGAAGCGATTATCGTATTAAGGATAAAAATTTGTTTTCTGCATCTCTGTTCAGTAATTCGGGATCCTTAGGAGGCGCCTAAGGCAGGGATAGCTTCGGAGGCAGGATGCTTACAATAAAGTGTTGCAAAGGCCTCACACCTTTTAAAGATTCAGGCTAGACTCGGAAAATGTCAGTGTGAGTGAGTCATTTCTGCTAAGCGTCCTTACAGAAACTTTGAGTCTCTCCAAACCAGTCCAGGAAAGCATCATTAAAAAGACTAGAGATAAAAAAAAAAAAAAAAAAAAAAAAAAAAAAAAAAAAAAAAAAAAAAAAAAAAAAAAAAAAAAAAAAAAAAAAAAAAAGAGTAGAGATGATTGAAGTGAGACCTTGATTTGTGAATTTTTTAGCTTATTTTTCTAAATAAGAAGCAGTCACTTGATCTCAGCTCTTCACTGTATCATGGAAAAAGTACTAGGAATGGGGTTGGATACAGACCCTCACCATCTGTATGACATTGAGAAACCACTTGCTCTCTCTGGGCTTTCCTTTTGCCATTTGAAATGGAAAGATTTGCTTAGTTATTTCTATGAGCATTTCAGCATTAAGTCTATGCTTATATCACTTCTTTTTTATAACTTACTAATTTTTTGACACCATAGTTCTAATATATTCTTTTTTTTTTTTTTTTTTTTTTTTTT